>JARHVA010004408.1:937500-1147500 GCA_037957365.1 Torreya grandis
AGGCCATATTAGGACTAGATAATTTTATTTTTAGAATTACCTTGATCAGATTAATTATAATAGTTTAAGTAAATGTGCATATATTCATGGATGATAGGCATGAGCCAAAATCCTCATACATGTGGGATTGTCTTCCCCAATAACCTAATAACACATAAGAAAGTTAAATAGCATGTGTAGGGAAAAAACATTAAATGGAATAAAATCTTACACTAATATATAGTATTGTATGGTTAAAATCACATGTTTTCAAGTGTTAAAATACATGCATAGGATTATATTTCATACTAGTATATCACTTAATTACACACACATTTATGTTCAAGAACTACATGTAGTTTAAGCCTTATTCAAAGTAATATAATGTAGGAATCACTCATCCACTTAGTGGGGGTGATTTTTGCAATTTGAACCTATTATTTATCACCTTGTTTTCAAGTCACATTGGCTTCAAGAGCACAAGTTATGGGTTTGAAGATAAGAGAAGGAAAAAAGAGTGATTCATTAAGTACTAAAGTTATTTTAATACACATGAGTTGCTTATAGACAAATGTGTAATGATCCAAATTATTGCAGACAAGTGAGTCACCATGGAAAATTATGGTAGATAGTAGATAAATGAGTAAAAGTGAAATAAAATTAGGGGCCAAAATAGAGTCTTAAGTGGACTTGCTTTTCTTAGAATTTGAGAAACCTAAACTTCTATGGATTAGTAGAGATACCTATACTAAAAACAAATTGATGCAATAAGAACATTAATAGAGTCTTAAGTGGACATGTTTTTCGTTAAAAGTGAGAAACCTAAACTTCTATGGATTATCAGAGATGTCTATACTCCAAAAAATTATATACGATAAGAACATGAATTGTAGCATTTCAAGTGTATTTTTAAATATTTTATTTCAAATTATAAACTATAACTAGGTTAAAACTTTTGAACTCAAATAGGTATTCCTTTTTTCATAAACATATAGTAGAAAGTCTATAGTTCACTACTCCTCCATTTATCTAATAAAATTTAAAATGATAAATTGTTTAATGTGTATAGAATTAAACTTAGTTTGTAACATAGATGTGTCTATATACATATACATATACACATACACATATCTATGTATGAATACATACGTATAGATATATGTTGGAAATAAACCATGTGTGTGTGTGTGTGTGTAGAAAGAAGAGAGTGTGTTCAACATCATAGTAATATTTTCATGAAATATATTGAAAACATTCCTTCTGTTATCATGTCTAAATTTGGATTTTTTCATTTCTATCCTAAAACAAGGATTTCATTGTGTGTTCATATCAAGGCCTTAAGTTCATATTTCAAACCCAAAGCACATATGCATTATTATTGTTATATAATTTTAAAGGTTTGTAATAAGTACAAGGTAAATAAGTGAATGTGTATTTACTAAAATAAATATAACGTATAAGTTTACATTCTTATAGTATAAACTTTTTTTAGTAGAAATTAAAAATAGGCCACTCTAAATATACCTAAGTTAAATATGTGGTCTCAAAACTCCATGGATTACCTTTTAGAAGATATTTTTTCCAATTCTAGTCTATTTTGTACTTAGTCAATTTTTATGAATGCGGTACTGAACCTAAGACTTTTGAGGTGTAAATTTTATAGGTGGTATCCATTTTGGGTAATCAGAGAGTCATTTTGTTGGTTTTATGGTCTCTTAAATTGGTTGATGACATTTTTAGGAGTTATATGTGTGTTAACATCATACTCTACAAACCTCACATCTCCTACAAATAACAAGAGTTTCTTGAGGATATTGACTCATGAATTTCCCCATACACCTAGTTTAAACTATAAAAGATGATTTGGGTATCACTTGGCCATAATTTACTTAATAATTGACCCAATTACTCGATTAGTTTACTCATTTGTAATTTGGGATAATTTAATCCCTAAAAACATAATTTTGTCTATTTGGTAGTAATTAGGAATCAATTGACCCCAATTTCAATGTATATTAAACTAATAATGTGACTAGTTCAATCATGAATGCAACTCAAGATATTTAGACACCCATGAACCCAATTACAAATATACAATGTGATTTTGGGAACAATTGTCCCCAATCTCATCATTGATTGAACCAATCGTTCATTTAGTTTCAACATATAATTATTTTAGGTTAATTTTATCCCTACAGATCTAATTGTGACTATATGATGTGATTTGGGTCTCAATTTAACCCAATTTCATTAATTATTCAACCAATTACTCAAATGGTTCAATCAAGGATGTAAATTGGGCCAATTTCAGCCCCATGAAACTAATTATTCTTATAACATCTAAGTTTTGGATCAATTGACCTTAGTTTCATAATTGATTGAAATGATTACTCAATTGATTAATTTAGAGATATAATTTGAATCAATTTGATCCATATGAACCTAATTGGGACTATATGATGTGACTTAAGGATCAATTGGCCCCAAGTACATTATTAATTAAACCAATTACTCAAGTGGTTTAAAAATTTATGTAATTTATAATTATGACAATACTTTGTGATTTGTGGTATAATTACTCAACTCATTCAATTATTACTATAAATTGGGATAATTTGACCCTGATGAACCTAATTAGAACTAAGTGATATCATTAAAGGTTTAATTGGCCCCAATTTCACTCTTGATTGAACCAATTACTAAATACAATAATGAATTAATGGGGTCACTTCTACCACATGAGTAGAGGCTAAATCATTAAGGGACCTTTTCTTCTTGGAATACCAACTAGTCACAATAGCTACAAAATATTTGTATGCAAAAAATACAAGTTTCAGTGCCTCCACTAATTTAATGTTATTTTTATAGTTTTTATCTTTAATCATAGTTAGATCTAGTCTAGAAGAGGTGAGAGGGACGTGACTATTTATATTATGTCTATTTAGGCCCAAACCATGTGCATGAGGGGGTGTTTTTACCAAACCATCACAGCTTACTAGCTTTGCATGGTCAACTAGGCCAGAACATGTAGGGATACTATAGGCTGAGAAGATTTTTGAGATTTTTTCCTAGATGAGTCATTACATAAAAAGAGATTAGGAGGATTAAATAAAACTAGGTTAAAACATTTTGGTGAGCCCATTCATTATTTTTTGGGAATTTATTCTTTTTTCAATTTTTGTTATAGGGTTTTAGTTGAATTCCTAATTTCTAGACACTAATGAGAAATCTGATCATCTTTTATTGGATTTGATTTATTACTTCTCTACAATTTTTATTTGACTTGGGGTTTTAAATTGAATTCCTAATTTTCTTGCACCAAAATCTTTGCTTTTGTTTCCTTTTAATTTTTTTCTTTCTTGTCTTACTTTTTAGAAATTATGTTTTTTTAGTTTTAAAATTCATTGGAGTTGTCACTTTAGGAAATTGGGTCTTTAGGTTTACCTAATCCATGGTGTGATGGGTAATTCGCTGCCAATAAATGTTTTAGATAAAATTATATATGTATTTTAAGTTTCACATACCTCATAATATATTCAAAATGCATAGGTTTTATTTTCAACCACAATAAGCCTTTCAGTGATTTTTTTGTAGTACACTGGTAAATGGTTAGCCCCATGAATTTAATCTCAATGTAACCTAGAGATAGGATATTGTGGTTATGATATTATGTCTCCTCTATAGTTTGTGTCTTTTAGGACTTATTCATTATTTTATGACTGGGATTATTATATATGAGAGCCTTAAAAGAAAATACACCCTATCTAGTTACACCCCAATCCCATTTTTAAATTAAATATTTCACATTCAAATCATGGTTATAATGAATGAATTTTAATTATATATTTTGATCCAAATATTGAAGTTCATAATCACATTATATCTTACTTTCCAAGGTATTATTTGGATTAATTATATATTTACATTCATAAAATTTAAATTTCAAAAAAAAACTAAAATGAATAATTTAAAATATTAAGCATTACTCGGTTCACATGGTTTCAATAATGATGTTATGATACAAGCACCATAATTAAAAATATATTTGATATCGAGTATGAATTTGGAAAAGGGACAATCATACATTTACAATGCTATAAGGCATACTACCTATCTTATTTATGGACTTTTCATGACTTTTGGGACTGCTAAAGGTAATAGAGAGCAATCAAATAAAATTAATGACAAATAACTCATTGAATATATTCGTTCTAATCAACATAAAATGAACACACTAATATAAATTTGAATATATGAAAAAATTAAATTGGCCCAAGACACTACAATAAGATAAAAATCAAACCATTCCAAAGTAAATATTCCCACTTCATGTGTTCTAGTTTTTACTATCATTTTTATTCCTATATTTGTCGAAAAATTGGAGAGCCGAATAAAAAATTTCACATAGAAAACTTAATTACATAGTATAATATATTTATTCATATTTTTGATAAAATACATTTGGATATTATATAGCTATGGAGGTAGAAAAGTAACCTCCTAAAAAATAGAATCAAAGAACCCAAAATAGTCATGATAACAACAAATCTTAAAGTGATATATTTCTTACTAATAATAAACAAACTAACATACTAATTAATAATGTTACGAATATTAAATCCTAACATTCACCCCATTAACATTATTAATTCTTAGCACCCCTTTAATTCAAACATGGTAAAAACATTTTACACTCTCCATGTAGCCTACTCACCTTTGAGGTGGCATGCCATCTTTTTGGATTCATGGTCTTGGTGGCACCTTGGTTTTTCCTTGTAGGATTACAACAAACCTGAAAGTGAAATGAGTACATATCTCTACTTAACACCTTTGGTGGTTTCTTGGATTACCACAAACCCATATGGTTTTTTTCTACAGGTTGACCATGAACCTGGAGGTGGTAGGAGGTCTCGACCACTTTCGTGGTTTCTTAGATTTTCACAAAAATATTTTTCCAGGAACCAAGCGCTACTTTAGTACTTTTTCTCCCCACAATGTTCTTCATCAGGAACTACCAAACTAAAAAATAATGTTGATTATTTTATTTAAAATAACACAATGTAGAAAATAAAAAATGAGGACTAAGTCCTCATCACCTCTTGTCGCCTTTGTACACAATCATTTCCACTCAATCTCACACAACCTATATATTCTACACTTCCACTAGAGATCATCTTTGACATAATTTACTTGGCACAGAGCACACAACACTAAAAAAAATAAAAACATGCCATGTTGAAATTACCACACCACACAAAATATCACTATAAAAATAATACAAACCCATCGTAAGTGACTCATGAGAGGAAGCCAATTTTCTTCTAGCCTCCATTTATCTTCTAGTCTCCATTTTTAGAAGCTGCTTAATCATAAATTTTGGATTTGATACTCAATTTTATATCATTCTTGATGACAAGAATACTCTCCCCATAGTTTTGACACATTGGAGTTAGGATGTCAAGTTTACCTGATAATGTATCCCTTACAAAGAGATAATTTAGCATTGACAACTCTATTAATTTTGATGACATACTTGATTTAGATTGACACTTTGGATTTTTATACCAAATTATGACTATTATTTTGATTATGCTTATTATTACTTTAATGACATACACTATTTTGTGTAATAAAACAACCTTGAAATGTATTATCCTGGTATATTTATATACTAATCCAAATATGACCAAGTAAACAAATATTACAAAGACTATGAATATATAAAAATAAACTATAGTGACCAAACCTAAATAAATTAAAACCTAAGATCAAAAATAAATCGACTATATTGAGCATAAGACTTTATACAAAACTAAAAATTATTGACTTGACCCACTAAATAAAATATTAAATGTAAACTAAGACCTTAAAATATTTGGAAATCTGCATGCAGTTGTGAAGTATGCTTGCATGTTTGTCTCTAATATTGAAAAATCTTCATCATTGTTGGATTTTGATGACCAGATGACATAAATGATTTTTTACAAGACATAACTCTACTACAAATACTTTGACACTTTTAATATATTTTATTTTATTTTTACATTCTATGACATAAAATCAATAATATGACTATTTGAAACCAAAATAAGACTAGACAAATAACTGATTATAGAACATTTTTGTAGTCTTAATACATTAAGATGATAAAAAAAATGAATACTAAATAACTTTTATACTATTTTAAAGAATACTCTAAACATAAACCTATATAGCTTGACTTTACCATTACAAGGATTAAAAAAATAGATGATTTAATGATATTTAATTTGGATATTGACCAACACATCTAACATTTAACTCCTAATAGGAGAAAATAATTAAAATTAAGATATTATAAAATTATGAACTCCATGTTAAACATTAAATGACTCAAGAAAACTTTGAATTATAATATTTCAATTTAATGTAGTCATGTAAAATGCAAAATTGGATGAATTATGCATGGCTAATGAGACCCAACCCATAGGTCCTCCTTCTTGCTCACGTAACCCTTCAAGGCTATTCTTTCACTGATTCTCAACCATCCATAGCTTTCTAGACTTATCTCTTTTAGACCCAAGTATCCTTTTAGGCCCAGATCTATCCCAAAAAGTCTTATCCCCTTAGGATAATAGTGTCTAAATTAGATAGGAGCACTGGAACCCAGGGTGTCCTATTTCTAGTGTTATTTTCCAAGTGCATTTTTACCTCTAACAATTAGATTTTATTGAATGCTTATCTTTTTCCCTATCAACCTAATACAAGTTTATTTAACCCATGATCATTAACTACCCTATAAAAATTTATTCAAAGTCCATTTAGAACGATTGACACTCATTTATAGGAAATAATCAAGAATACAAGAAAGTACACTCAAGCACTCTTCCATATTCTCTACATACAACCTTTCAAGAGCATTTTAAGCCTATTCAAGCACTCATACCAGTCCCTAATCATCCAAAGTGCATCTAATTTTACATCTAGTTATACACATCACACAAAATTTCACCAAGCACTTCAATGAGATAACTACATTAACTTGATCCCTCTACAAAGTATTGGTATATAGATAGTGTGCCCACACATGGGGTGTGAAGTGCATCCAACATATCCTTTACACACTAACTCCTTCTCTTTCTTTCCCAAGTTTCCATTCAAGTTTAAGCATAAATAAATATTAAGGGTTTTGAATAATAAATTAGACACATAGTGAGCTCCGTAGGATTCTCGGTGTCAAAAATTCACAAAAAGGGTAACACAGAACTGTTAAATACAACTCAAAAAGATTGCAACCTTTAGACAATAGTGACATAATGGGACTATAGCATCAGACAGTAGGGTGTCCACTTTTAGCACTCCTATCCAACCTAAAAATAATGTTTGAGAATCTATTCTAGCCTATTTTCCAATTTTACTAATCCAATATCAGGGTTTGTCTTAGTCTAGACCAACTAGAATAAGCTAAGTTCTATTTTCTCTCACTTCCTACTATATTCAAAAAAGGCAAAAATACTATCTATTTACACAAATCAGTAGGTTAACTAAAGTATATTATTAAGTGATTTACATTACTCAAGCCCATTTATTATTTAGGAATTAAACACCTACTTTCTTAAAATAATAAAACATTTGATGAACCTGACTTACTTCAGATTTTGCATGAAAACCTTAGAAACCCTAGAGATAATTATTTCTAATTTTTTGAAATAATTTTTAGATTTTCCCTGAACTTAAAAATAAACAATTTATCAATTCATTGAAAAAATATTATATATTTTGTTCAAACCCTAGTTTGCACATAATAGGTCCTTTTTGCATACAAACACTTTTAAAATAGTAAGAAAAATATATTGCTAATTTTAGAAATATTTTATAATTTTTCCTAAATTTTTCAAGCAAAATTCTATAAATTTGGTCTAAAATTTTCAAATTATTACATTAAATTTGAAAAAAATTTAGTCAAAACCCTAGTTTCATCAAATAAACTCCCAGTTATTTTCTTATACTTTTCACATCATTTTATGAAATTTTAGTTGAATATCAAACTCATAAAATCAATTTTCAAAATTAAAAATTCATAGTGTTTTGCAAAATTACTTCTAAAAAATCTTTAGTTGCATTTACTAAAACCTCTTTGCTTCTTGCGGTATCACCTTACATGTTTTGAAGCTCCATATCCTTTCTATGCATATTCCAGTTCCTTGTTTATATTATATCAACTTAATCTTTTTTTTTTTAATCCACGTTGTTTTATTTATTCCACCTAAGTTCCTTGCATCTTTGCCCTCAAGATCAAGTACAAGACTTAGTGGCAATCCTCTTGAATTCACTCATATTCCTTCAACTCAACCATATACCATGGGAAAGAAACCAAATCAGATTTCTGTTATAGATTCTATACATCTAGATTATACAAATTTCTTTGAGGATAACTCTAATTATGACAAGTATGAAAATACCAATGATGATGTACACACCAATGCTCCTACTCCACCACATTGGACTACCAATACATTTCCACCTATTGTTGACAATGAACTAGTCCTCAACAAATATTTGGTTTTAAAAAAATTTAGAAAAATAATTAAGGAACAACCTAAATATCATACCTTAATTTTCAATCTATCATGGAAATCAAAAAGGATAAGCAAGTTGAGTCTTCCAATCATTCAAAGCAGCCAGTTGTAAATGAGACTATTGGGGCAACTATGTCTCAACCACTCCCTATAATATCCCAACCTTCTTCTATGCCACCAATTTTAGCTAATACATCCCTTTCTCCTCATGTGGCATCCCTTGTGCAAGAGATAAGATCTCTTCAATCCAAGGTGAAACATCTTGAGCAAGGTTTTTCTAGACCTACATAGGCATTGGATTCTTTTTATTTGTTGCATACACCATTAGCATGTCACATTGGGTCTACACCCTTACCAATAGGTTTTTTTCAACCTAAGCTCACTCTATATGATGGTAAGGGAGATACAGAGATACATTCAAGATATTTTCACACAACATGTTTGGATTATTTATGAAATGACTAGCTACTTACCAAACTATTTCCATGGAGCCTAAAGGATTATGCTTTACAATGGTTTTATATTCTACCAAATTAGTCAATCAAAACCTTAAATTCTTTAGCATACATGTTCCTAGTACATTTTATTATCAACATTGGTGATAAGGTTTCATATGCATAGATTGCACAATAGAAACAAAGCTCAAATGAGCCCCTCACGGATTATGTTCTTAGATACAAGACTATTCTAGCTAAACTAACTACCCCCATGGTTGATCAAGAGCTACAAGACATATTTAAATAGAGCCTTATACTAGTATTTCATGAATCTATTATGTTTAAAATATTCTCTTCCTTCATCAAATTATTTCATACACTCAAGGGAAGAGAAGTCAAGCTAATTTCAATGGGCAAACTTAAGTATTCAAGTATCTCATACACAACCAACAAGAGTAATAGTAAAGTCTCATACAAGGTCAAAATCAGTGAAAAAAAAATAGAATCAACCAACAGTCAATGTGGCTTCAGAGCCCCTTTAACATGTGGTTTTATCAACACCTCCTCAATGTTCATTTACCAATCTACCATTTTCTCCAGCCAGGGTTTTACAATAATTATTAGAATGTAACATCATCACTCTCCCTCCTATTTGGGAAGTAGATCTAGAAAATCCTCTTCTATGGGGATATGATTATCTTGAATTTTTCAATTTTCACAAGGCACCAAGACACACCACAACTAGATGCATCAGTTTGTGACATTAGATACACGACTTGATAGATGATATTCTACTTGATCTGGGCACTTTAATTGAGCCTCCAAAGACAAAGCTAACATAATATAGAGCTTTGAAAATCTTTTAAGATCTATTTCAATAGCATTTAAAACAAGAGAAAGAGGACACATTAGATGTTTATCATACATACCATACACATCCTCTATCAGCTACATAGCAAGCACCTTTAGTTGAGGTACATCCTTTTACATGTATGATAGGTGTGTAGGAGTCCAAAGTTATAGCCCAAACTTCGATATCTTGTTTAGATCATGAGATTTTGGAGGATAATAAGGCTATAATGCACTTTTTATCAAACACATATTCATAATTAGCGTATTCGTAGTGTACTCATTGATAATAGTTCTAGTATTAACGTGTGCACCTTCACACTACTTCAACATTTGGGTTATTCAAAATAGGGTATCACTCTAATAGACATAGTTATTAGTGGTTTTGGTGGGAATATTCAGAGTTCATTAGATGAGATAATACTTTCACTATAGGTTGGTCCTACATATGTGGCCACACTATTCACTATAGTTCCCAGCGTAGGAATTTTTGACATATTACTTGGTCGAGCATGGATTCAAAAAAATTAGGGTCATACCTTCTACAGTTCACAAATGCATTAATTTCATTCATGCTAATCAAGTTATCATAATGGGTGGAGTTCCTTATGAGTCATCACTCCCCACTTTAGAGCAATCTACCAGTTTCCAATGACCGGCTCCAGATTTTCTCCTAGTTTTAGATTTTTCTATAATTTTAGTTTCAATTCTGCTTTTGATCTAGCCACAATTGTGACATCCATCACCAATCCTAAGGGTTCATACACCCCCATAGTTTAAATATTCTAGACAACTTATAGTGATAGTATTCACACCTAGATTAGTTACATTGAGGTCTCAAATAGCTACACAAAGAGAACCTCTTTAGAGAGCCCCTTCTACCTCTATATGGGTCCCTAAGATCACTAAAACTGCATCCACTTATTAGAGTTATAGGGGAAACCCACATTCAGATTCCACTTTAGATATTTTAGAGTAGTTACAATGTACACAAATTTTAGCTTCCCAATATCAGACATAAACCCGTGCCTCATGATCATGAATGATTTAGTTTTTTGATATAGGACACCATGATATAGAGTCTCATCTGAGACTCATTGGTTGGTATTATTTCTTCTAAATTTTTCCTATACATATATTATATCATAATACAAAAAAATAAAAATAAAAATAATTCAAAACATATCAAAAATACAAAAAACATTTCAATTGTATGCATCATCCATGCTTTACATTATACTATCATGCTAAGACTTACATTTGTTGTTTCATGCCATTGTATGATGATTTTCTACATTACCATGCTTCATTTGATCTTCTTTGAGTGTGTACAATGATATCTAGCTCTTTGACTGCTTCATTCTACCCATTGAGGGGGAACTCCTAATTCTTTATTCGAGACATACATCGATATTCATACCCATTGGCAGCATCTTCTACATGACTACACCATCTAGGTTATGTCATTCCTACACTACACACTCTGAGTTATCATGGTAATGTGCACTAATTTATAGCTCACATAGATTACTATATCGACATTTCACTACTATATAGCACTTGTGTATCTCCCAACATATACCTAGTCTTGTACTACACATGTTTTTCATACTTTCACATTTACTTTGAATAGTTAGATGTGATTTTATCTTTCCAACTATTACATGCTTTCTCTACTTGCTTAGCATAGCTTATCTGATTGTATTTCTAATTCCAACATGTCTCTTATTTGTGTCTTACAAAAAATTTTCCAATGTCCTTTACTTATATTCATGTTTGTGCCTTAGGACATTTGTCAATGTCTTTTGCTTATACTCTTCCATGTGCCTGTGGCCCCTAATCTGACTTTGCTTATTTTACTTGTATGTGTATGTGGCATTTGAACATGGCTTGTATGCTTATTTTCTAGTCTGAGTGACATGTGCCCATGTTGCTTATTTGCATGTCCCCTTGGCCATCCTTTTATGCTTTTTGCTTCTTGCTTATTTCTTGATTTTTTGTTTGTTTTTTAATGTGTGCAATGCCATGATCTATATCATGAATTTCTCTTGCTTTCTTAGATTCCATGATGTACATCATGCTCCATTCCTCCAACTAAAAACTAACAACTAATATGTAACATTTATAGTTTATTACTTTTCACATGATTTCACATTATTATATCTATATAGGCATACCACTATTGATCCAACAATATATCAATACAAATACTATTATATCTTGAAACATATTGTCAAATATCAAATGGCATATCATATATCTATACACCTTAACACACTTACAAGACTCTTTTCTTCTGAAGGCAGTCATTGTAGGTTTATTATTCCTACCCTCAAAAGAGAGGGCATCAAATAGGGGTTTTGTCATAGAGACCAAAGATCCTAATAGTATAAATAGCATTATTTAGATCACTTGGTATATAATCCAGAGGTTAAACTAGTGAAAACAAAGTAAAAAAATAGTGACAGTTCGAAATTAGTAACCAATTTTCACACAAAAAAACACTACCAAAAATGAACATTAGCACCAAACACAGTGGTTTCCACATTTTTTTCTCCTATCTAGGCATAAAAACACTCGGGTTTTCTCGAAATAGGTAGAAGGTTCAGTTTAGGGACAATTTTTTCACTTCCAAATTTGTCAAATTTAGTAGTTTCAATACATTTTTCTCAGATATAGGGGTTATCATGCGTAGCATGATGGTTCTCACTTTTAGTTTAGATTAGGTAGTTGGCATAACTTCTAAATTATAATCCATGTTTTAGACATTAGTGAGTGGGGGAAATGTACATGGCACATTGATATTCTTTTATTTTTAAGTTTAGTTTATTGTAGGCTTTCTCAATAGTTGCATGCCTTATTCCATCTACAAGTGGTTGGCATCACTTTCAAGTTGAACTTTCTTACAAGTTTAAATTTTTGAGTACCTAAGTTCTTGATTTGACTTTCATATAAGCCTAGTACATCAGTTTTGGAGTGGTTTTCATACAAGCCTAACCTCCATCTTTCAAAATGGCCAAGAGTGGCCTCGTTTCCAACATACATTTAGGCTATCCATGTCACATTGTCATATTTCAAACACATCTATAGGCTCCATGAGCCATTTCATATGACATCTATTCTATATTGGTATCACTTCATAGCTTCACTTCATAGGGAAACAATGGAGCCAAAGGTCTAGACTTTGTATTCTTGAGCCACCTACTCATAGGGATTAGACACATAGTCTAGACATTGATTAACACATGCATGATCTATTAACTTCATTTAGTTGATAATGATGGAACCAAAGGACTAGACTTACATTCTTGAGCCACCTTCTGGGTAATTGAGCACTCAACTCCATTCACAATATTACTCTTGATTCAACGTATACTCAACATAATTAGGCACAATCAAGTATCACAATAGGTTTTGTATTAGTTCATCTACCCAGTGAGGTCTATTCATTTATTTCTCTTCCTCTTACTTAGCTTTTGTACATTCTTATTTTAAATATAGCATATCCAGTAAGACTTGATATACTTTATGTTTTCATTTATAGATCCACACTTCATAGCATGCTCTCTCTACTTACATCCAACATCACATAGCTTTATGAGCTTCTCCCCCACATGTAAGTTTGGGTATGATTTTTAATTTCCTTTATCCTAGTATTTCATTTTTTTGCATCACTAGAATAAATGGGGGACAAATGTAGTCATGTAAAATGTGAAATTGGATGACTTAGGCATGGCTAATGACACCTAACCCATAGGTCCTCCTTCTTGCTCACACAACCCTTCTAGGTTATTCTTTCATTGATTCCCAATCATTCATAACATTATAAAATTATCTCTTTCAAACCTAGGAAACCCTTTTAGGCCCAAATCTATCCCCCTAGGTCTCATCCCTTTAGGATAATAGTGCCCAAATTGGATAGGAGCATTGAAACCCAAGGTCTCCTGCTTTTGGTGCTATTGTTCAAGTGTATTTTTACATCTAATGGTCAGATTTTATTGAATCCTTATCTTTTTCCATGTTAATATAATATAATTTCATTTAACCCATGATCATTAATTAACATATAAAATGTCATTCAAATTCCATTTAGAAGGTTTGGCACTCATTTATAGAAAATAAGCAAGAATACAAGCAAGTACACTCAAGCACTCTTCCCTATTCTCTTCATACAGCCTTCTAAGAGCATTTCAAGCCTATTCAAGCACTCATAACATTCCATAATATAGTCATACTAAAATATAATTTGTACAACTTGAGCATGACTTGTGACACCCAAACCATAGGTCTCTCCTACTCGCTTACACAATCCACTTAGGCATGTTCTCAATATTTTTCAATTATCTAAAGCCTTCTAGATTTATCCCCTGCTATCTCAAACTCCTCTTCCAAGCATAGATATATCCCCTAGGGTCCATTTCCTTTTAGACAATAACACCTACAGTGTTAGGACTTAAGGTGTTTACTTTGCAGCACTATTTTCCACGTTCACAATAGCCTCAAATGGTCAGATTGTTCTAAATCCTTATCTTTTCCCTTGTTAGCTTAATGTGAGTTCATCTAACCCAAGATCACTCATTTTTCTATAAAATATTAATCAAAGTTCATTTATAATGGTTGAAAATCATTCAAAAGGTACAAGATAGAAATATACTAAAGCACACTCAAGCAAATCTCCCTATTCTTTGTATACAATCAACCACTATTATTTATATCATATCTAAGCTTCCACACTAGTCACAAGTCATCTCAAGCTTTCCTAAATTCACATATACTTGCATTGCATACACATGATTACATAATACACATTCAAATTGGGAGAACTACATTGGCCTTGATCCCTCTTTAGAGTGTTGGTATGTAGGCATCATGTACACACACGGGATGTGATCACATGTTCAATGCATATTACACACTAACCCCTTTTTCAGTTGGATTTGAGTTTACCTATCAAGCATGAAGAGGAACTAGGATCTTTGAATATAAAATCAACTACATATGGAGCTTTATGAATACCCAGGACTTGATATTTCAGGAACAAGGTCTCCAAGAGTATATGAATAGAGCCCAAAAAGCTTAGAAGGCTTAGAAACTAAGGAATACAATGCTTGACTTAAAGTATCAAATTTTTGACATTCCTATCTAGGTAGAAAATAGACTTTTGGATCCTATTTTTGACAATCTACCTAGCCAAATTAGCAATTTGCAACCTCTATCTCCTCTATCTCAGCTTAGAATCAACTAAGTTTTATTCTCTATCCCCTTCTTTTCTATTTTTAGAAATTAATTAAGAACTTCTAGATTAGATAAATTGATATATTAATTAAGCACATCTATTTGCTAATTTCCCCCTTAATCTAGACCCCTTTACTATTTAAGAAATTAAACCTATAGTTTTCCAAATTTAGTAAAACATTTGGTGAACCTGACTTCAAATTTTTATACAAAAACCCTAGAAACCCTAGGGATAATTATTTCTAATTTTTTGCAATATTTTTCTATTTAAAAAAAATAATGAATTTAAAAATTAAAAAACTACAAATTATTTGAAATATTTTCAATAATTCACTAAAACCCTAATTTGTACATAATAGGTAATATTTCCATACAAACACTTTCAAACCACTAGGAAAAATATATTGATAATTTCAAAAATATTTTCAGATTTTTCCTAAATTTTTCAATCTCAATTTTACAAATCTATAACAATTTTTTTTTAAATTATTACATTAATTTTGAAAAAAATCATCTCAAAGCCCTAGTCACATCAACTAAATCTCAGTAATTTTAAAGTAATATGCCACTTATTTTCTAAAATTTTTTATTGAACATTAAAATAAAAAATCACTTCAAATTTTAAAAAATCATAATAAATTTTAGAAATTTTATTTATCTTAAAACCCTAGTTGTATCTACTAGGTCCCATTCAAGCAAGTAATTTCTCATAATTTTTTGAATTTTATCTTGCATACTTCGGTCAGAAAATCAATTTCAAATGCAAAAGTTCATAGTATTTTGTAAATAATATTTTTGAAAAATCCCTAGTTGCATATACTAGTTCATAAATTAATTTTTTTGGTACTACCTTACATGTTTGGTAGCTTCGTATCTTTTTTTGCATAAATTATAAACTACTATTTTAGAATTTTTCATTTCTTATATCCAATACTTTTAATTTTTAACACATTGCCTATTATAACTTATTACAAAATAATCAAACACATTTCAAATTTCAAACTTTAACAGTGGCCCAATATATCAGCTTTGATGAAAATGATCAAAGAGAGCTTCAATAAATCTTAAACAAACACCTGCATATGCAAGACGAAATGATTAGAATCCTCTAAAAAGAACAAAAAAAGGTAATCAATGGTCAATCTTCTCAAACCAAAATACATCAGTTGCACATGGCACTACAGGGAAACTGTCACAACAACCCCCTATAGTAGCCCAACCTTCTTTTATGTCACTAGTTGTAGCTAGTGCATCCCTATCTCTTGATGTGAGCGCCCTTATTCAAGAGATTAGATCTCTTCAATCCATGGTGCAACATCTTGATCAAGTTACCATTAGATCTAGACAGGCATTGGACTCCTTCATTCTATTGCATACACCTTTGGCATGACATATAGCTAGTACACCCTTTCCACCTAGATTTGTACAACCTAAGCTCACTCTTTACAATGGAAAGGTTGATCCAGAGATACATTTCAGAGCCTTTCACGCAACATGTTTGGATTACGTACCAAATGAGTGGCTATTAACTAAATTATTTATGAGGAGCCTCAAGGATTATGCATTTAATGGTTTTACAATCTACTGAATTAGCTGGTTAATATATTCAAACCTCTTATTGACATGTTCCTAGCATATTTCAATATCAATATCAGTGATAAGGTTCATATGCCCAAATTTCACAACAAAAATAGAAATAAAATGAGCCTCTCACTGAGTATGTTCTCAGATATAAGACCATATTGGCTAAGATGACTAGCCCTATGGCAGATCAAGTGTTACATGACCTCTTCAAATAGAGTCTTCTACCAATTTTGCATGAGACAATCATGTTCAAATGTTTCTCTTATTTCACTGATTTATGTCATACTTTAAAAGAAAGAAAAATCAAACTCATTTCAATAGGCAAACTTAAGTACACAAGTGCATAAGATACAACTAATAAGAGTAACAATAAAGCCCCATATAAGGTCAAATTTAATGACAATAACAGACTGACTCAGAAGATAGTTAAGGTGACTTTAAAGCCCTCTTAGAGAGTCACTTTATCATCACCTCCTCAGTGACCTTTCACAAATATACCAATTCCTCTAGCCAAAGTTCTACAATAATTATTAGAATGTAACATCATATCTCATCCTCTTATTAGATAAATTGATCCAATAAATCCTATTCCATGAAGATATGACTAGAATGCATTTTGTGACTATCACAAGACACTAGCCCATAATACAAATAGATACATTAGGATTAGGCATAAGATACAAGATCTAATTGATGGTAATCAAATTGATCTAGGCACTTCAGATGAGCTTCCTTTTTCCAAACCAACGTAGGATAAGTCACTCAGAATCTTTTCAAATCCATTTCCATAGAATGGCAAGTAAGAGACACAAGAAACATTAGGTGTACATTATGTATATCAAGCACATCCTCCACCAATTACATATAATTCACCAGTAACCAATTCATATCCATTAAGGCACATGATTGGTACTTTTCATTATATCATTATAGTTTGGCCTTATATCTCCTTTTTCAATCAAGAGATTATTTAGGATGACATAGATTATCATGTGCTCTTGATTAGAGATTTTATTTATGGTCATCCCATTCACAATGTTCTAATTGATAATGGATCCAATTCTAATATGTGTATTATGACACTACTACAAAACTTGGGTTATACAGAGTAGGATGTTACTCTAATGAATATATTTATAAGTGATTTTAGTGGACATAGTCAGACTACATTGGGTGAGATCCTCATTCCTCTATAGGTTGGTCCTACACACATGACTACCTCATTTACTATATTTTCGAGCATTGGATTTTTTGACATGTTACTTGGTAAACCTTGGATATAAGAAATTTGAGTAGTTCCATCTACAATACATCAATATGTGAAATTAATTCATGTTAATCAGGTTATTATAGTTACTAGAGTTCCATACAAGTTTTCACTTCTAGTTTTAGAGTTAGTTTTAGTTCCATTACTAGTTGTAGCTTCACCACCATTTTTCTCAAATTTAGCATTAGATATAGATATGATATCCATAAATAGTATATAGGGTTCATACACCTTCATAGCTTTAGGATTCTAGACAACATTTAGCTATAGTATTCACACCCAGAGCAGTTTTATTGAGATCTCATGCATCTACACATAAAGCACATGTTCAATGAATTTCACCTACTTATAAATGGGTCTCTAAGATCCCTACAAATTCATCCACTTATAAAAACTATAGAGGGTCCCCATAGTTGGTTTCTACTTTAGAGATTTTAGAGTATTTATAGCATATATAGCTTTTAGATCCACAGTCTCAGCATTTCCATCATGCTTCATGATCACATATGATGCCACTCTTTGATATAGGACACCATGATAGGGAGTCTCATTTGAGACTCATCAATTAGTATCATTTTCTTCTAGTATTAATTATACACAGTTTCATCTACTTGATTGTACATAGCTCAAATATTTCAAAATATAAAAATAATATACTATTTCAAAAATACAAAAACATGTCAATTGTATGCATCATCTATGTTTTACATTACTAACCATTATGCTAGACTTAAATTACGTTATTATATGCTATTTTTTGTCAATTTATCTATATTATTGGTTTCACTTGATCTTCTTTGAGTGTGTGCAGTGCATCTAGATCCTTGATTGCTTCACTCCACCCATCCAAGGGGCATTTTAATTCTACATTATAGAACTACATATTTATACATCTACCCACTAGGGACATACTCTATATGACTACACCATCTAGGTTATGTCATTCTTACACTATACACTCTAGACATCTTGTTGTAGTATGTTCCTTACTTGCTTATATAGATATCACATCGACATCCATTAACATATATCACACTTTTGTATTTCATAGTATATACATTAGTATTGTATTTCATATATTGTATACTCTTTCTTCTTGATTCCCATAGTTAGATGCATGTTTATATTTCTAGTACTTTTCATGCTTCCACTCTTTGCTTTGATTAGCTAGATGTGTTTGCATTTTCCACTTCCTATTTGCTTCCTACTTCCATTCTAGGACATTAACCAATGTCCTTTATTCTTGTCCTTTGTGTGTGTTTTTCATGTGTTTTTTGCCATTCCACCAATATTTATTTTTTCCCATAATGTGTTTATGTGGAATTTGAACATACCTTGTATGTCTTGTGTGCTTATTTGGCATGTTGGCCACCCTTTCATGTTGCTTACTTCTTGATTTGTATGTTTGTTGCTTGATTGATTATATTTTTGTGTAATTCTATGATTCTAATCATGAATTTACCTTGCATATTGGATGCCATGATGGACATCATGCTCCATGCCACTAAAAAAAATAACTAACATTTTGAATCCTAGTTTACTCTTATGCACATCCTATTACATTGTTATATCTATCTAGGCATACCCCTATGGATCTAACAATCTCTCTCTACAACTTTTGCTATATATTGAGATAATGTATATCAATGTTATATCAAATGTTTTCATAGCTTAACACACTTGTAAGGCTTATACTTCTAAGGGAAGTCATCGTAGGGTCTTCATTACTATCCTTAAAAAAGGGGACAACAAATAGGGGTTTTGTCATAGAGATTAGAGCTCCTAATTGTCAAAAAAGCAAGTTTAGAATAGTATAATCTAGAATTTATAACTTAGTATAGGCAAACAAAACTAGGTAGACAATATAAAATCTAGATCAGTCATCAGTTTTAACTCTAGACAATAGCCCAAAAATGTCTAGTTTTTGGTGTTGTTGTCCAAACAATAGAATATTTAATTTTTATAGAATCAGGTAGAGAGATGATTTTAGTTATAGTTTTGTTAGTATAGTTTAGTCTTAAAGTCTATAGTTTTTAGCACTTATTTCACTTACAGAATCCAAATATAGGGGTATCATGTGCGACATGAGGGTTTCCATTTTCAATTTAGACATGGTACTTGATACAAATTATATGTTCTAGACACCAGTTATTGGGGGCAATGTGTGTGGCACATGGCCCTTCACTATTTTTGAGTTTATTGTATTTTCTTCCATATTCCTAGTAGTTGTGTGCCTTACTAAATCTACAAGTGGTTGGCATCACATTCAAGTAAACTTTCATACAAGTTTGCTTCCTATGTACTTGAGTTCTTGAGTGACTTCCCAAGCCTTGATTCTAGTTTTAGGAGGGGCTTCTATATAAGTCTAATCTCCATCTTTCAAAGTGGCCAAAAGTGGCCTAGTTTCTAGTTTATATTCAGCTATCCACACTACCATTATCAAATCATAGTACATTTAGTGGCTCTATGAACCATCTCATATGACCTTCATCTATACTAATATTTTCTCATTCAACTTTGCAACACAGGGCAATGATGGAGCCAAAGGTATATATAACCTTTGTATTCATGAGCCACCTATTTCGAGGGATTGGACATATGATTAAGACATCAATTAGCACATGCATGATTTTTTAACTTGACATAGTTGGTAATGATGGAGCCAAAGGGCCTACCTTTACATTATTGAGCCAACTTATAGGAGATTGAGAATTCAACTCATTCATTGATATAAATCTTGGTTCAACATACTTCTAACACTACCCAACACAACCCAGCAGCATAATAAGTTTTGTATTGGTTTGCATACCTAGTGAGGTGTATTCATTCCTTTCTCTTCCTTCCTCTCTTTTTACCTAGCTTTGTACATTCTTATTTTAGATATAGCATATATAGTAAGAACTTTTATAATTTTTCTTTCCTTTTAAAAAACATACACAGTATAACGTGCTCTCACTATGCACAACCTAACATCACACAACTTCTTGGGCTTATCCTCACAAGTAAGTTTAGGTACACTTAACTTTTTCCTTTATCATATTATTTTGATTTGCTACATAATTAAAATAAGGGGGGGGGGGGGGGGGCGGGGGGCGGGACGGTATGGCGAGGTAAATGTAGTCATACTAAAATGCAATTTGTATAACTTATGCATGACTTGTGACACTAAAACCATAGGTCTCTCCTACTTAATTACACAACCCACTTAGGCATGTTTTCACTATTTCTCAGTCATCTGAAGCCTTCTAGATTCAGCCCCTATTTTCTTGGACTCCTCTCCTAGGTAAATATCTATCCCCTAGGGTCCCTTTCTCCTTGGATAGTAGTGCCATAGGTTCGACTATAGCATTGGGATCCAAGGTTTCTACTTTCCAGTCTTGTTGTCAAAGTCTACAATAGCCTCAAATGGTCAAAATTTTCCAAATCCTTATCTTTTTCCTTATTATCTTAATGTGAGTTCATCTAACCTAGGATAACTATTTTCCCTATAAAATCCCATTCAAATGTCATTTAGAAGGGTTGGAGATCATTCAAAAAGCACAAGTTAGAAATATACTAAAGTCCACTCAAATAAATCTTCCTATTCTTTGCATACAGCTAACCACTATTATTTCTAGCCTATCCAACCTCCTGCACCAGTCATGAGTCATCTCAACCTTGCCCAAATTCACATACACTTTTATTTCATACATAAGATTACATAAAGCACATTTAAATTGGGATAACTACATTGGCCTTGATCCCTCTTCAAAGTATAGGTATGTAGGTAGTATGCCTGCATATAGAGTGTGATCACACGTTTAGTGCATATTGCACACTAACTCCTTTTTATAGTTGCATTCAAGATCACCTATAAAGCATGAAGAGGAACTAGGATCCTTGAAGACAAAATTAATTGTACATAGAGATTCATGAACAACCAAGACTTGATATTTTAGGCACAAGGTCTCTTGGATCAGATGAATAGAACCTAGAAAGCTCATACATGAAGGAATAAAATTCCAAAACTTAGACTACAATGCTAGACCTATATGTGTACCATTTATGATGCTCTTATCTAGGTAAAAAATAGACTTCTAGATCTTATTTTTAATATTCTACCTAGCTAGATCAACAACTTATAGCCTCTGTTTCCTTCATCTCAGCCTAGAATCAGCTAATTTTTACTCTCTATCCACTTGTTTTTAATTTTTAGAAATCAATTAAGCAATTTTAGATTCAATAATTTAGTAGATTAATTAAGGTGAATTTATTTACTAATTTTCCCCTTAATCTAGACCCCTTTATTATTTAGGAAATTAAACCTATAGTTTCACAAATTTAGTAAAACACCTAGTCATCCAAAGTGCATCTATTTTCACATCTAGTTGCATACATCACACACAATTACACCAAGCATTTTAATGGGAGCACTACATTAGCTTGATCCCTCTTCAAAGTATTGGTATGTGGGTAATGTTCCCATGTATGGGGTGTGAAGTGCATCCAACATATCCTTTACATACTAACCCCTTCTCTCTCTTTCCCAAGTTTCCATTCAAGTTTAAGCACAAAGATATCATAAGGGTTTTGAAGACTAAATCAGAACACAATGAGATCTAAAAGATTATCGACCTAAAAAATTCATAGATAGGATAACACAAGCCTTTCAAATAGAACCTACAAAGCTTTCAGCCTTAGGAAAATAATGTCAAAATATGACTATAGCACCAAACAGTAGCGTGTCCACTTTTAACACTCCTATCCAACCTGAAAATGAAGTTTGGGAATCTATTCCAACCTATTTTTCAGTCTTACTCCTCCATTATTAGGCCCTGTCTTAGTCTAGACCAACCAGAATAAACTAAGTTCTATTTTCTCTCACTTCTTCCTATATTTAGAAAAGGCAAAAATACTATCTATTTACATAAATTAGTAGGTTAATTAAAGCATATAATTTGCTAATTTACATTTCATATACCCATTTATTATTTAGGAATTAAACACCTAATTTCCTAAAACAATAAAACACTTAACAACCTGTGGATAAACTTTTGAATAAAAATCATGGATGAAACTGATAGAGTGTGTATGGCATGGAAATAACACTAATTCATCACCTTAATGATACAATGGATACTTTGCCAAAAATGGTGATGCACTACATACATGGATATGTTGACAATATCAATAAGATGAGCATATTTAATTAGACAACTTATGAACTAGATTGCACCATTTGAGCATGATTTTAAATAATTAAGATTACAATGAAATTTCAAATATGATCAATTTATCCAATATGAATAGTTTTCTATCATATTTTATAGTGTGAAGAGACAACTTTGTCAAGTATAATAGATCTGAGTGATCCTCGTATGTGTTGGTAACAGATTTGGAAAATATAAAAAACTTTGACTATAGCATATTTGATGTCATTCATGGCATTAATTACCAAATTCTAATTTTCAAATAATAGTATGATTTAATTATCATCACCAATTGTTAATTGATCAATAAACAAATATAATATCTTAATAATTAATTTCTTGTATACCATAGAATCTCAATCATAGGTCATAGGACTTTGAAACTCCATTATACAACTACCTAAACATAAAAAAACATGAATAATATCAACATGTACTATCAAAGACTATCATCTTGATCACAATCTATTCCTTCATAGAGTTACCAGATCGTTTTCCTACTATAATACCACATTATTGGCAAATTCAAGAGCTGAATAAAAAATTGCACATAGAAAACTTAATTACATAGTATTTATATTTTTGATACGATATATTTTGATATTATATATCCTTAGAGGTATAAAAATATCCTCTTAGAAAATAGGATCAAATAACCTATAATAGTCATGGGTAACAATAGATCTTACAAGAATATATTTCCTAATAATAATAAACAAACTAACATGCTAAGTAATAATGTTAAGGCTATTAAATCCTAACAACATTAACACCAACTTTTAAATATGTGATATTATCCCTAGGTATTGAGGCATCACATGGTTTACAAAATATTTATATGTCTATTTATACATGTGTCATACACACCTCCTTTGACTAGTATGAATGGTCTCAAACCAACATCACCTAATGCATAATCTCTTGAATTTTTTTTTATAGCATTACATGTTAAAGTGTTTAAATTATAGAAAGGCATCTCTAGAGATATTAATTTAATGGACTACCATACTCTAACTCGTAATAATTTGGCACCAGTATCTTTTATATATCCTTAGTAACCATTATATGAAGGTAAAGTTAATTTTGAACAACATATTTGATCATTTCATACATCATGATTAAATTTTGCATACAATGAAAAATTGTTACCCAAACTATTTTCAGTTAGAGTGGGACACACTTGAGGATCAATAACTAAATAGGTTTGAATGCATGAAGGTGAATCTATATTCAATAGTGAAATTAGAAACACATGAGACGAAGAAGACTCACAATGTACAAAAACATTCCAATGTAATAACATTATAGGTTATTTCCATATATATATATATATATATATATATATATATATATATATGTATATATATATATTGTGTGTGTGTGTGTGTGTGTGTGTGTGTGTGTGGAAGATAGACATGTCCTCACATCCTCATGATTGTGGGATTATCTTGTCCAATGACCTTTGTTAAACACATAAGTGACACCTAAGTAAGTTAACTAGATTATGTAGATAAGACCACATGGTGGGAAAAATATTAAACCACCATTTCAAAGAAGCCTAGAAAAATATTATCCATTGAAATGGTTCTATGGTCTTCCATTTTAATTAGTTAAGTCATCCAACCCTTTGGGAGATCAATTTATAGCACACTTCTCTATCAAAATTGGTGAAAAACTATCTTATGTACAAATTAGAAAACTCAAATAAAGGTTAAACAAGCCAATTAGTGAATACATGTATTAACAAAACTATGATAGCTAAGATGATAAATTATATGAAAGGTAATGAGTTACAATATATCTTCACACAAATATTGTTAGTACCACTCCATGTGTTTACCATGTTTGAAAAAATCAAATATTTTGTTGAGTTATGCCATATAGTCAAAGAATGAGAATTCAAGCTCATAGCTTTCAATAAAATCAATTATGCACCAAATGATCCATCTACTTAAAATATCAAGTTCTAAATAAAACCAAACTACAATGTCAAATCTTAATGAAATAATGAATGAAGAAAATTTAATAGTTAGTCTAGTATCATAATAAATAAATAAATAAATAAGCTTCGATTTATAGCTCCACCAAGGAGGCAATTTGGAAGGTTACCACAACCTCTTCATATGTTATGAAAAAAATCACTTGATTAAAATCTCATATTCATCCCTCCACCATTAGATGTTTATATGCCCAGACCTCAAAATAAAGGATTCAATGGTAATTTATATTGTGACTACCATATATGTATTGGACATTCTAAAATAAGTGTTTTAGGGAAAGATGTATGATACAATATATTATTGATAAAAATAATTACATTGAGATAAGAACACCCACAAAATAATTAAGAACACAACAAAATGATAATTTAATTATAAATATTCATTAACCCATTTACAAACCATGGTATTATAGAAAATTCAAATAATTAAGAGGTACACCATGTGTACAACGGACATCCTCTTCCTTTGACATATGAGCACCCAATATATGTTATCATTGGTAAAATTAAAGTAACATCACCATTATGTCCTATGATCACATTCTATAATAGAAATATTTTTAATGATTATTTAGATAGGATTAAAATATTTGTTCAATCTTGTATCAAAATTTTCATGAGCCATACTATGTGTCCTTGGTCTAGTATATGAAGTGTTTTGAGGTCCATTCAAATTTTCATCTTGAATTTTAATCATATACCATTTAGTCATATATTGAGTAGTAGTTGGTGGTGTTGGAGGTTATGACTATAGATCACCACTATTTTCATCTAGAAATTTTACATGTCTAATGCTTGTATTAGATGTATATGTGGAAGATGAATTGATTTCACCTTTCTCATCAAATATTACATCCCTACTAGTAAGTATCTTCATAATCTTTGGATTAGTGAGCTGATATGCTTTTGACTCATTACTATATCCCACAAAAATGCATTCATGGTTTTCTTATCCAATTTCTTCCTTTATTTATTTAGGACATGCATGTATGCCTTATAACTACAAAAAAAAAGATGAGAGACTTTTGGCCTTGTCTCATTCCATGCTCTATTTGGTGTAACTCAATCAAGAGCTTTGGTGGGTGACTTGTTTAGCATATATATAGTTGTGATACACACTTTTGAACAATAAGAATGAGGCAATTGTGCATCTTCAACCATGCTTCAAAACATAACTGCATTGAAACATTTACATCTTTATGAAATACCATTTTGATGTGGTGTATAAGGTGTAATGTATTGATTATGTATTCCATGATCTACAAGGTATGCAGTGAAATGTTTACTAGTGTAACCCCATCATAATATGAGTGGAGGGCCTTGAGTTTGTAACCAATTTCATTTTAAATAGAGGCTTTGAATTATTTAAAGGATTGGAATGATTAATCCTTAGTAATAAATAAGTAAACACACATTTTGATGGAATGATCATCAATAAAGAGTTGAAAATACTTGTATCCTTTTAGGCTAGAATTCATACATATGCATAGATCACTATGCACTAGATCCAATGGATAAGGAGACCCATATTCACTTTTACCAAAATAATATCTTCATTTTTTATTAGCTAAGCAAATAGAAAATATATCAAAATATTATTTAAGTGTGGGAAGACCTATGACCATGTTGTGTTTAATTAATGTAAGCCAATACCCATAACTCAAATGAGCATATATTATATGCCATAGTTGTGATTTATTTGTACCCTTCACAACAAGTACCTAATGGTCATTGTGTACAATATCAAGATAAAACATCTTTCCTATATTCAAAGATAATTTAATAGTTCTAGATCCTCGAGATTTGTTCTTGATAAGGCAAAACATATCACCATGGTTGTCATCATACTCAACTTTGAGATTGTGATTAAGAGTTGATTTGGATAAAATAAGTTCTTAGTGAGTCTTAGAATATATAGGACATCTATGATCATGGTACTATGGTTACCAAAATATAAACAAACATCACCTCTATCCTGACCAATGTATGATAAGTCATCACCAAGAGAAACATTACCCAAAGATCCTGATTGGTGTAAAGTGGATTTTTTTTTTTTGTCATGTGCCTTGTGGTGCTAGAATCAACATACCAGATGGATTTTGAAGAATAAAGTTCCTCAGGTGTCCTTTTATTAAAGATGTGATCATCTTTTAAAGAATTATAATCTTCAAAAACATACCCATGTTATTATTTATTCTTCCAATGATTTTTGGAATGGGGTTGAGGCTTCAATGACTAAGGTGGATTCTTTGAAGTGGGATTATTATTGGATGAGCCCTATGTGAATCCACTATACCATCAATATTTGAGGTCATGTCTTATCTTTTCGTAAATAACATAAACCTTGTGTGAATGGGATTTGTTCCCCTACTAGTTTTGTTGACTATTCTACTTAGGGTTAAGTTAGGAAGTCTTCATGGGCTTCTTCCCATTAAGAGAGGAGGAAAATTAATTCTCTTTATTAGGTTTATCTACATTTTACATGGGTTCTTCCTATTGTAACATGTTAACCAATGATAAAAAGGTTAGTTTCTAACCCATGAAATTCAATGTGGTCATATAAAATTTATATGTGGGGGATAGATCTATTTGGATAATAGGAACCAAAGAGTCATCTTTCACTGGTTCTTGTAATGCTTCAAGTGAAGCCTATAAGGTTAAAACTCTAAGAAGAAAAGCCTCTACTTTTTCCATAGATTTAAACTTTAGAATATGGAGTTAGCTTTGTAAATGGACTTTATTTTTTATTCTTTGCCTTAAAGACTATTTGAAGCATACCCCAAACATCTTAATTTGTAGTGTTATTATGGATATAAGGTTGTACATCATCTAAGACTCCAAACGTGATTATGATCTCAACCTTCTGATTGGATGTCATATTTGTGTTATTTATCAGTGTTAGTAGCGTGTGGGGTCCTTGTTTCATAAAAAAACTAATCACTTATCCTCAAATTCTAAGTGGGTTTTAACCTTAGTTTTTCATGTTGCATAGTTATCACCTCGAAGAAGTTGTGTGTTTGGTTAAAAAGAATGCAATCCATTTCTACAATGGTGTAAACCTGATCAAACTATATAAGTGAGATGGGTTAGTGTTTTATAAATTTAAAATATTCTCCTTTTTATATATTGTCAGACTGATATACTAGACCTCTCTATATGTGCACCTTATTATATATTCATTAGTATTGGAAGAGCTTGATCTTTAGATATACCCATCGATATATGAAAGAGACTTTAATGCACATGAGATAAAAATGGTATTGAGTACCTATATAGTATATGAAAGAGATGCATTCTATCTCAAATACTTGATTAGGATAAATTTTGTATACATGGGCATAACTTCCTTATATACTTAGAAATTCTAACTGTTAGGATTTACGTCTATCAATAGTAATGAATGGGTAATAAAAAGAAGGTATATGCATATTTATGAACATTATTACTCCCTAATAATTTCAATGGTTGATGCCTAGACTTTGTTATTGAAGCTATATTAGGCTATAAATACATTAGTTTAAATCATGATGATATTACCTGTAAATGTGAAGTAGAGGCATCGTTGAGACTAGACATGGTGAATGAGATTATTACAATCTCTTTGATTGTGTACTAATTTTATTTTCTAGACACAAAAAAAAATTTTACAAACATTTTCAAATTATAATTTAAAATTACATAAAACATAAAATAAAATTTTGTAAAGGAAAATAATTAAAACAATCCCTCCAATTTTGTCCTTTTCTTATTTTGTCTTTTTTGGGTTTTGTCTTTTATACTTGTTCATGATTTGAACTCTAGACCTGTTATGGCTAGATTTTAGCAAAAAATAATAATACCAACTCCTATATGTATTATTTCAAGTTTATAAAAGATAAAAATAAAATATAAACTATAAAAGTTACACCTTATGAAGTGTAATCCATCATGGAGTGTTGGTTGGTACAAGAAACCAAATTTAAACACCTCTATGTGCTCCACTTAGCAGGCTATGAAAACATGCCAACTTGTAAACACTCAAACAACTAAACAACTATAGTTCCATGTGTATGATATACATTCAGGTGGAACAATATCCAACAAAGACTAATATTCAATAACCAGTTCTAAAAAATAGTGTCGTATGAAAATATGTGAAGAAAAATTGAAATGCTACTCAAATTGTTTGATAAATGACTATTTTGCATTTGAGTTCCCTAAATGGCGATATGGTAGTATTGATATGTGTACGATAGGTTATGTGATGAAAAATCAAGTAATTAAGAATCTAAATCTGGAATTATTTTTTCCAAAACATGTATGTACATTCTATTATGAATGAAAATTGATTTGAAACCTAGTCTTCTACTCATCATGACTACTACAAGTTGAAGGCTCCCAAAATACTATATAGAATAATGCACAGTTTTATGGCAAATTTTGTGAGGATGGCATTCTGAGAAAAGAGAAATCTTCAAAAATATAAATCTATAAAATCCACTCTGTATGGTAAGTAGTAAAAAAAAAAAAAAAATTTGGCATGTAGGTACAAAATGACTAGGAACAGATTGCATGCATCTAAAACATGGTATGGATAGCTAAAAAACTATACATCCTATGTCAAGAATGGGCACAAGGAAATAATAAAGTATTAGAAAAAAATTCAGAATTTGAGGATGCTTATATGATTAGATATGACCAAAGATTGATATGTAGCAGGTTACATGAGTGACAATGGATTGTATGTATTCTAATGGCCAAAGGGTTATATGGCCTAGTCTAGAATGGTGTGGATAAATTCAAAAATGTTGAAAAATATACCAATAATCCCCTGTAGCTAAAATTCCTTGCCTGCAGAGTGTGTGTGGCTTATAGTAGAAGAAAACCAATACATCTAGCTTGACTTTCTTGACTTCTAAGCTACCAATCACACCACAATATATGCAAGTGCAATCTAACTTTCACAATAGGAATCTTAATATATTCTTATTCTACAAATGCTCCTCTCTGATACCAAATATGAGCATAAATCCAATACGATTTAATGAGCTTATAAAATATGAATTATAAATTCATATTAATTACTCTACATATGCTCATAATAGTGCTACAAATTAGGATGAGTAATAACTTATAAACAATATTTAATCTACTATATTATGGAATAGGTCCTTAATAGAATTTATTCATCTAACTTAATTTAACAACTAACAAACTAATATAAAATCTACGTGAGTTGCTTTATAGATAATAATCTGAATTTTACATAAGCATATTACTATGTCAAATTTATTCTAATAGCCTCAGGCCAAACTGGTTTTAAATATTGTATAAAAACAACAGCTTCATGGTTTTATATATTTTTAAATGTATTAACGAAATGAGAACAAATATAGTGCAATGTAGATATACTAAAGTAGAGTGTTACTGTAGTAGTAAACTTTATGATATTGGCACACTACACCACTCCACAAGTTAATAGTAGCCATTGTATCCCTTTTAACACTAACAATTAATTACTTAATATTCAACTAAGTCAATTTTGAATTTTTTAAAAAAAAATAGATCTATAGAGAAATCATAGTAGGATTGCATAATATAGATTATTTCTCATCGAGACATTCTGTCAAAGAAATTGCAAGCCTTCTATTTTCTGCATAAAGAAGATTATGAATAATGTATCTCTTAAATTCTAATGCCTATCCAAGTTTTCACTATCTCCATGAAAAATTTTAATGTCAAGGGATGGGAATTATTGCTTTTAGTGTAGTAAAAGAGAGTATATAATATTATCAGACTGTATAAATATACTTCTAGAAATAAATTTTTTAGATGAAGACAATTTGAACTGTATCAACAAATTTAATGAAAGATATATTTATTAACAAAAATGGACTACCTAAGCAACTTTTTAGGTATAATGTGCAGACCATTTGTGGGATGTATAGAAATAATCGGATATCACATGTTCTTACGAGTCAATGAACTTTTTAGTATATTACCTTGTACAACTTTGAAAAAATGTGATTGATACTTCTTGACCTATAATTTTTGCATGATCAAGAGTGGAATGCAATCATAGTCTCCTCATTGGAACACTATGAAAGATAGAGTTGTAGCACATGATTATAGTGGATTTATTCAGTTCGTAAATTTGAAATTCCTTAGGTAGTTAAATGACATTATTATGCATTTGTGGCCAATGATAATGAAGCTAATTCTTTCTTTCTAGTCACTTTTATATAAGCTAAATATGGGAAAACTTGCACCACTTCCATTTTTCTCAATGTCATGCCTATAGTTAGATGTCTTTACCTTGTTTAAAACTCACAGTTTCCCTTATCACTCTGAGTGGACTCAAATAAACTTAACAACCATAATTTTCTCTTCTTCAAATGTTATCTCCACTTCAATCTATTACGGCACTAGTCACAAATGGAAGTTGTATCAAAGGCTCAATTCCACTAATCTTCACTTGAACCATGGTATAGCTCTGAACCATAAATAAAACAAGTTTTTATGAAGTGATTTAGAGATATCTTGTGTGGCATGTGTCTCATATTTGCATGTATTGAGATTTAGTGCCAAATGCTTCAACCAATTGAGTTGAGTTCTATTGACCATGTGCCTTCAACTCGCAAATCTCCACCAATTGTGAGTTTTGAAGCTTAGCCTAAAATATGTAGATACAATGGGATTATCAATATACTAGTGTGTATTCTTTAAAGATACATTTGATATCTACACTTGCATCAACCTTTTGAAATAGTAGTTTTTTCTAGCTGTTAATAGAAATTAAAATTCATTCTTATTTGTAGAAAACATTCTGATTAAACTTAAATCCATCTTCACAATATATGCTTCCAACATATAATTTCCTTATACTCATGAAATCAACACATAATAGTAAAATGTAACATCTACACATTACAAAAATATAAAACATTGAAGAAAGCCTTGCGTGTATTAGACAAGCATATTCTTAAATTTTTAATGTATATTATGCTTACATTACCAATTCCTAGAGTAGAGGAATTGTATATATGTGCTTAAAATAAGTTTAATTTTGGAAAACAATATAGGAAAGTCTAAACAAATTGAAGGAATCTCTTTCATACATTAGACTTAAATTCATTCTAGTATTTGAACATTGTATTCAAATCTATACTAGGCGACTACTGTAAAAAATTTAGATGAAGACAATTTGAACTGTATCAACAAATTTAATGAAAAATATATATTAAAAAGATTGGACTACCTAATCAGCTTTGCAGGTATAATGTGTAGACCATTTATGGGGATTAAATTCTCAATTTTGTATAACAATTTGAAAATGACTGGTATGTTGGAGTATTCATGGAAGGTCCCTGCTAAGGAAAGGATGACTGAAAAGAGGATAAAAGGATAAAAAGCATCTTCTGGTTGATAATAATGTTACTCGCTGAGTGTAAAAGGATGCATCAATAGGAACAGTGCTATTCAATCCAAGTCATTAGGTTCGAATCTCAATATAGGGCATTGGATCACAGTCATACAGATTGAAATATTCATGGCATTGAGATCATATTAGGCTTAGAACACAATTTCCCAGTAAAATATTTCACTACCTAATAACCCAACGAAGAAAGTAAACATTTCATGATACAGACTGTTTTTCATTGAGACATTCTATCAAAAAAATTGTAGGCCTTCTCCATTACTCACATGTGACAAATTGTGGCTCGCAGTCACCCAGCTTCCTCCGTCCACCTGCGCTCGAGCTACCTCCCTCCACCTTGGATGCAGCAGTGATCGAATCCTTAATGATAGTAGTGATCTAATCCTCACTTACATAAACTTTAGCCCGATTCCATGGGTTTAGTGGATAATGATATGGGAAGGATGCAATATGCCTTAGTTGAAATGATTTCATGAAATGATGAAAATCAATGCGCAAGCCCCATACTTGCACGCAGGTCTCCATGGGTAGAGATACGACCACGTTGGATGACGCTCTTTGACTGCCACGCATGTTCACGGTGACAGGTTCGTGACATCATTTGCAGCAGTTGGTGGCGGTTTGAAAAGTCTTGGGTAGGCTGGCAGTTTGAAAAGTTCATTGCAAGTAAGGTGATTCCAGCAGGCATAGAGTTTATACATATTGGTTAAGCTCAATCATTAATATCTACCACAGGTCAAGAATGGTTAATACAATTAAAATTGATAGTATATGAATTCAGTAACTAACTAAAAGATGTGTGACGTGCCTAAAGGATAAAAGAAAAAGAAATAAAAAATATTATGAAAAAAAAATTAATGATAATTTTCTATTTTGATATTTTAATATTATAAGTTTTAGAATAAAAAAATGTGCTTTTTGTTTTTACAATCAAATAATGTTAATTAGAAATATGTTTTTATGGAGTTTTTTTAGATTTTTTAAAATATGTAAGAAATGAAATTATTAGAATTATTAATATTTAAAGATTTCTATCACGATTTTTTATTTCGTACTGTGGACTCGTGCTCATACTTTAAGTTGATTTGGACTTCACTTAGTATTTTATGTCAGGGTGAGTTGATTTTTAAATTAACTTTTGTGTTGATTTCACAGAGCTATCAGATCATCGACGAGATTTCGTGAAAAAGTAAAGGTATAATTTAATTTCACTTTCAAATTCTAAAAGTTATGAATCGTTAAAATATTAAAGTTATTTCTTTATGTAGAAATATATGCAATGTTGTCATAATATACAATTGTGAACACAGGAAAATTAAATGGGATGAATATTTTATCTTTTCAGTTACTCTCTTTGCTAAAATGACTAATCACTATACGTAAAATAGGTTTCGAATGAATTTAATATTCATGTAATAAATATCATGCATAGGATTGGAGAAGAATATTATCAATTCAATAGTATTGAAATACGTCAAAGTTAATTTAATTAAAAAAGATTTTTTTTTTTAATTTAATTATTTTAATTTTAACTTTCAAAAATATTATCATAAATAATTCAAGAGATTAATTATTATTAATTAATACCTAATAAAAAAACTATGTATAACCTAACAATATTAAAATAAGACTATTCTAAACTACCTAACCTACCATCTCACCTACGTACTAAGCCTACACTCTACCAAATCCTCCATTTAAGCAATGGATAATGCAGGTAAATGATCACTTCTACCACCTAATGCATGTAGGAATAATTGTAAACTATCAGTGTTAAATAACATTCTCTCCGTTTGGATTAACTCACTCCGCGTCCCTAAGAGTCGTCGTCCACTTTAACTCATGCTACGTATAAAGGAACTGCCACATAAGAAGTGGTTAGAAACCTTAAATGAAGGCAAAAGGCCAATCAGGAAGAGTGTTAACACGATGCAAGGAGAGAATCCGGGGAAGGAAAATTTGCATGAAAAAGTTTATAGATAGTGATCGACACTGAGAGATAGGAAGAGGAAGTTTGACGCTTTCAAAAGGGAGAAGGAGAGAAGAAGATCAACGTAGGTGGAGAGAAGGGTTTCAACTATAGAGAGAAGATTGACGCCGGAGGAAGAGAAGGGATCAAAGCTTAGAGGGGGAAGGAGAAGATCGATGCTTGAAAAAAGAAGACCGACACCTAGTGCAAAAGTAAAAATAAGATCAACACCTTCTTCCTTGCCTTCACGTAATTTCTGTTATCTCCACGTCCATAAACACTGTTAACATACTTTTATCTCAGTTGTTTCAATTCAAATAGAACCACATTACAATTCAGTCAAGGATGTCAATAGAGACCGGGTAAGTATAATATTTTATTTAAATTGTAAGATAAATATAATATTTTTTTTTAAATTGAAAGAAAAAATATAATGTATTTATTTTTAAAAAACTAAAATAGAATGAATTTTGCATTATTAGAAACAAAATGATAATGTGACTTGTTGTTAGGGAAAGTAAATGATTTTATAGCAAACAATAATATAAAAAAAAAAAGTAATCAGATGTTTGAGAGACATATAACATATAATAATATGAGCTCATTTAATATTAGTTAATATATGCAATTTTACATTATGTATCTATTTACAAACATTAACATGATCTCTATACCCGATTTAGTGAAAAAAGTAGAATATAACAGTAAATAATTAAGTTTTATTTTTTATATACCTAGTTTATAAATTTATGAAATTCATTTGATCTAGTTTGTAAAGTTACATGTGTAAACCTAGATTGTGATAATATTGATTAGATACATGAAATTACCATAAATCAATCTAAGTTGTCATAAAACAATATTCTGAACAGACCCTTACTTTGATTATTGTTAAGCTTTGATGATGAATTTTATTATCATTAAAAATAGTATGAAAATAAATATTCTTCATTTTAGGGTTGAACCCTCAATTTCAGAACCCTCCTTACAAACGTATAAATGAATTATTTAACATTAAATACAAGTTCAAAATAACATTCTTAAACTCCATGTGTATAAGTTATTTTCTGGAAAAGGTTACCTAAATATACTAAAGGTATAATCATCAAATAAAAATAATGTTATTGTAAATGATATGATGAGTAAACTAAGGGATTATATTATAGAATTAATTTTTACTTTTCTACTCAAAAATTTACTTTTAAAATAAAATGCATTAATTCACTTCAAACATTCTTTATTTTTTAAATATCAACTTAGACCAAGAATTTAAGGTTAAACAAAACTATGTAGCATTCGGTATAAGTGGTGTCTCTGGGTCACATTTACGCATAATACCATCACACTTGAGCTACTGCATCTATAGCCTAACATAGCTACAAAAATGATGTCTGGACATCATCTCTATAAACCATGAGAGAGAATTAATGACCATGTCATGTCATTAATATCAAGGGGTGGGATAATTTCTCTTGGTCAATAAATACTAATTAAGATAAAAAAATAATGTGAACTATGTTAAACGATTATGACTTGTGAACTTATGAAAAATAAATAGAGAAAGTATATTTCTTACTCAAAACTTAGTACCACTAAAAATGAGTAATAAAAATTAGGATTGAGAATGTTAAACTAATTATTATCAAGAAACCACTAACCCTTTGGCTCTTAGATAATGAAACTTTGATAAAAAATAATTATATGGATTAGTTTGTCTAAAACAAAGATAAAAAACATTATTAATGTAAATAAAATGTAGAAATGGGGGATGTAACTTGCAAATTTTTATTTCTATTTCTTGTTAATTGTTAAGGCTAGTTTAGTTAAATAAGTATTCAGTCACTTAAACTAATACTTTTATGTCCTTATTTAGGTAGCAATCACAGAGAAACTATTTGATAAATTGGGCCCTAAAAAGCATTGCATACCTACATCTACAATTTACATAAAATTTAGAATAAAAATATAACTACATGCATACTACACCTTGACCCTATTCAAAAGCAAGTATGTAGGCAGTCTGAGAAGCAAATGATGCTTCCAATACGTAGGTGAATAGGATGGGGTTGGGGTTATTTACTAAACAAGATTAAAGTTAAATGAAAATGCAAGACTATTATGATAAGACCCTTGTTTAAATAAATAACCCAAAGATAAATTTTTTTGACATACTCAGAATGATTCATGTTAGATCGTCACAGTTTTCAAGGCTTTAGGCTAAATTTTGAGGTAGAATACAACTATTTGTTATATGTTTTATACTCCTATTATGATGACCTTGATGTTTATCTAATAGACATGAGTGGTGAATAGTGAGCGACTCAGGATCTAGTTGATCCTAATGATTCAAGTTTCTAGCTAGAGCATAACCTATTCATGTGTAAGATGTCTAACCTATATCGTTAGATCTTGCCCGTTTGACAAAAAAATAATAGATACCTAACCCGTATGGTTAGAATGCTTGCATGTTTGAAAAAGAATAATAGATGCCTAACCCATATGGTTAGATGGTTGCCTAGTTAGCAAATGATATCTGATAAAAAAAATATCCTCGAGTTATATTCACAGATAAACATTAATTAAATTAAAAAAAATCTATGTTTTTAAATTTTTTTTTAATATGTAAGAATTGAAATTATTAGTATTTAAAGATCTCAATTTAAATGTTCTTTATTAAAGTTGAAATTTTTTATATAGATAAACAAAGTTAAATATCTAATTTTCATATTGGTTGAAGTATTCAAGGTATTTTTAGGAATTTCTAAAAAGATAATTATATCTTGTACAAATCTCATAATGGATAGGACACCTAAATATATGATGTTTTTCACTTTTAAGGTATAGAAAACACAATTTACAGATGCAAGATCATTTTTATGGAGGTTGTACCCATATCACATCCATAGTTAATGAGGCTAGAAAACTCAAAACTAAGATAAAGGGATCCTTAAGCAACATGGTGAGATCTTTTTCATCATTTTTTTTTATAAGTTACATATAATATTTAAGTCCTAAATACGAATACTTATTTTAAATATAATAACAATTTATTATGCATTACAACATAAGCAACATAGTGATAATGTCAAATAAATATTTCCATTAAAACATTGTATTATTTTTAAAATATATATAAATTGATATTTTTCTTAAATCATTATTTATTTTTTTAGTAATATAATAAACAGGGATTAGAATAAGTAAACTTCATAAAATAGTTAACCTATTTACATATTTCCATAACATTTTTATAACATATATTTTATATTAAATTATCTAATATTTAAAGCAATAAACTTCTATATGTCATATTTCACAATGTGAATAGAAATATAACTTATTAGTATTATGTCTAGATTAACTATGCTAAAAATATTAATTATATAGAATTCACTTATCGTGAATTTTTATTTATTTTATTTTTATTTTTTATTTTTTACTAATTATTGTTATACTTGAATTCAGTTTAAATATGTTTGTGATGCTAATGATTGTAGTTTTATTATTCATTTTTTTTTTTAATAAAATTTATTAAATCATAAAAAATACCAATGCTCGAGTATCATTTTCCTTTCTTATTTATTTAACATAAATCTTTTCGTTATGTAAAATAATATTTTTTATAATCATTTTTTTAAATAATTTAATATTACGATAATATGAAATGAGTTTCCTTCATCTTTAAATTTTATTATTAAAATACATTATCGAAATATTATTAATTTGTGTACAAGGACCAAAACAATATATTTTCATATTTATAAAATTTTTTTTTTTAAGAAAACTTCTAAAATTAAAAGATTATCATAGTGTATATGTTTAAGACCCTTACGATTCTATAAGTTGAGTATGCCCGTGAACCATACATCTTTCCTTGATTTCATACTCTAATTATTCTTTATAGGATGTTTCCTTTTAGCTTTAAACGAGTTTGAAGATTTCATTTTGTCAATCTTTTGGAAACCTTATTCATCCGTTATATGTTTTTTTGGGGGGTTTTAAAAGTGGTGCTCCCTACGTGTTTTTCCTAGGAAGCGGCATAGTAAAAGAACAATTAAAATAAATATCTATATTAATCATAAATATGACATCGAATAATACATTTTCATAATTTATAATTTATTTGTATTTATAATTGTTTCTCTTAAAAATTCATTTATTATGTTTAATCTAATCAAATAATAGAATTAAAATGTATATATTTGTTTAATATTTCATATTAATGAAAGGTAAAATATTAAATAATTAAGCATATAATATTAAAAAATTATATCATGAAAAAGTGTGAATTTTCCAAATTACATAATAAAAATATTTAAACCATACATAATCTAAATAATTGAAAATAAAATAAATAAAATTCATAATAAAATTTCAAATCAATTTTTATTATATCTAACATATCACATTGTTGGTACATAAATAACTTTTCAAACATATTTAATTGTACTTTTTATACTTTGTCTTGTTAAACTATTTTATGACAATAAAGCATTCGTCAATATGGTTGAAAAATCACACACTACATATTTTTAATTATTGTGTTATTTATTTGTCAAAATTTATTAAGTTTTAATATTAGTATAAATTAATTAAGGTTTCATATTAAGATCTCTCAAATCTATTTAAGAGTTTCTATTGTTACAATTTTAACCCACCTTTTGTTTGAGAACTAATTGGGTGTGGATTCATTATCAAATACATCATCTAAAATCATATATGAAATTGAATACATATAACATGACTTTGATATTATATTGAGATAACCATAGATTATTTAGAGCATGAACATATGACCTCTTTAATATTTTTCATATGTGTGTCTCTTGACTCCACTACTAAAATCTTAACACTCCTTAAACTTGAAATCTAATGACACATGGATCTATTTTATAATACTTCATTATCAAAATTTATCAAATTTTAACCTTTTAAATAAACTTACTTTTAAAAAAATTCCGAAAGAATACTTTAATGATGCTATCTCAAACCCATTAAACCGTATAATAAAGTGAGTACAATAATAACCAACCATTCTTTTTGAATGAGAATATATGCATCTAATTTTTTTCCTGCTCCACCAAATCTTCTCCACAACACCATAAAAGGATTGAGGGTTGTTTCTAAGTGTGAGTTAGTGAAGAGCTTAACCAAACCTACATCATATCTTACCCTTAATGTGAGCAAATTTCACGTATTGTTTTATAAACATATGAAAAATATGAATCATAATGATATAATGTTACATGAGGGTTATAGCATGCATGGAGTAGAATAAGAACGTTTTTTCTTTTTTTTTAATAGAAAGGAAGTTAATTATCATATGTATATATATGCTAATGTTTTAATCAATTTGATTTTCTTGCTCTAGATATCATTACTAGTCAATATCCTTATATAAAAAATTTAATGGTTACATAGACATCCTTAAATTTTACTGTGTCTGGATAGATCGGCTCGCTTAACAAGGAAAAGATTCTTATAACGTGCAGATTTATGTGTCCATGACTAAGTATCCATTGAACATTACAACGTCGTTATCGGTGGGTAAAGCAAGTCTGTGTACCATTCCACTATTTAAAGAATATGGTATTTATCAGGTTTCTGCGATCAGACGAGTACTGTTAATGCAAGATGATAGTTTTTTTTGTTTTTATTTCTGCTATCCTTGAAATCATGATAGCTGTATATTACGTACATGGGCCCATCCTGGTTCCCTCTTCTCACATCACTGACCTTCCTCATCTGATCTAATTAAAGGATAGGTCTATTTTATTCTGAGATATTTTAAAATTTGGTTAAAGTTAGGGTATTAGGATGTGATTACTGCCAGTATTGTTGGCGGGCGTGGACTTATACTAATCTTCCCTGCCACGTTATCTTCTTCTAATTGCATTTATTATTTTCTCTCGTCTTTTCCAGACACTTCTAGGAGAAGTCATTGGAATACTCGGTTTTGTAAAGAGTCTTTTAATGTATACTCTCTTATAGTTTTTTGCAAGAAATGAATGCATATAATTTACAGCAAAGCTCTGCTGGGTTAAATCTTAACTTGTAGTTGTTGAATGAGCATCGAATCTCAGTAAAACTGAAATGTATGCATGTTTGTATTTGTCTATGCAAAAATAATATTAATAAAAGGTTTATCATACTGTGTTTGTCTCTAACTTTGCCTTCAAAGGCTGCGATCTGTTCGATATAATCTAGTTTGAGGAAGGTTTAAACCAACAAAACTGGTATGAGAGCCGTAGCTCGTGGCCAACATTAGAGCCCGTGTTTGCGAGCCCTAGAAAAATTATGGGTAGTGCAAGAGAGAGCAGAACAGCATATTGGAGCAGCTGTAAGTAAAACAATAGTTAGAAAAAGGAGAAAGGGCACAATATACACAAAGCAGCGGCTGTTAAAAGAAGAGTTTAAAGCACACTGTATACAGCAGTAGAATTGAAAGTGCCAACAATTAGAGGGGGCCGTGGTTAAAACTCGTGGGCATAGTAACAGAAATTAAGGGAGCGCCTATCATTCATCAAACCAAGTGAAAGAGACAAAGTCAAAAGGAGGAGAGATTCAGCCAAGTGGGTCTTAGCCAAATGCAGCATATCTTAAATCACCGTGTATATATGTGAGAAATTGGTGAAGTATTTGTGGAAGAGTAAAAGACTAATAACTGTAGCTTATATAAATCAAACCAAAGTTGGTTTTTACAAAACAGAACTGAAACACAGTGGCCAAGTGTATAGTTTTTTTTAATTTTTTTTTAAATTAAAAAAAAAAAGGGAAACTCTAACAGCAAACAACAAAGGGAAGGAGGTTTTGTTTTGAAGAACCCATGGCAGGAGTAGGTCGTAGCATTTATCAATCCCAAATACCAATGTTCAATAATAAAAACTATGACTATTGGAGCATTAAGATGAAAACCCTTTTCTACTCACAAAATATTTGGGATTTAGTAGAAAATGCGTTCTCTAAACCAGCAAACCAATAAGCATTTTAAGCCCTCTCACAAGCAGAGAAAGACTTATTGAAAAAAATAAAAAAGATGCAAAGACACTGTTCTTCATTTAGCAAGCAATGGAGGACTCAATTTTCTCAAGAGTTGTCATTGTCACAAGGTCAAAGCAAGCATGGGAAACTTGCAAACAACATACCAAGGTACAAGTGAAGTTAAAACTAAAAAATTACAAATACTTAGAAAGGATTTTGAGAATCTTTATATGAAAGATTGAGAATATAGACTCATTCTTTAGACATGGAATGCGGATTGTAAATCAAATAAGGATTCATGGTGAAATTATGGAAGACCAGAAAGTTTTAAAAAAAAATACTTAGAAGTTTGCCTACAAAGTTAATTCAATAGTAGTGGCTATTGAGGAAACAAGGGATTTAAGACAGTTATCAGTGGATGAATTGATGGGGTCACTTCTATCACATGAGCATGGCTAAATCATTCAAGGGCATCTTCATTGGAAAATACATTCATAACTCAGCTTTCAATCAATAGAACAAGAGGGAGATCAAATTAAAATAGAGGTATAAGTCATTTCTCCCCAAGACGAGGAAGATACTCTACTCGATTTGAAAGCAGAAGACCAACATCAAGCACACATATGTCTTTTACACCAATAAGAGAAAGAGACAATAGCCATTTTCATAGCCATCATCAAGGAGAAAGGTATGATAAATCCAACATCCAATGTCATTATTGTAAAAGATTTGAGCATTTTACATCTGAATGTATAAAAATATAATATGATATAAATAAATAAAAGATAAACTTTACAAATGAAAACCAAACCAACACTAGTGAACAAAACACAATGTTGATAACATGTAACATTGCATGAGAGAGCTCAAAGGAAGTATGGTTCTTAGATAGAAGGTGTAGTAATCATATTAGTGGAAGTAAGGAGTTTTTGGAAACATTGGATGATTAAGTGAAATTAGAAGTGAAATTGGGAAATGATCTCAAAGTATCTATCATGGGGGAAGGATCAGTTAACATAAGAACAAAACAAGGTGAAAAGAAACATAACTTTGATGTATACTATGTTCTTGGATTGTAACACAATAATATAAGCATTGGTCAAATGGTACAAAAAAGGTGTAGGATATAATTTTAGAATGTTGAATATGTGATTTAGGACAAGACACCTAGCAATAGGTTAAATGTAAAAGTTGGAATGACAAGGAATAGAATGTTTCCTCTTAATATCCAAAGTGAACTATTTTTAGAACCTCAAAGATTTCAAATAATTGCTAAAACATCTTTCAAGGTTTCATAGAAGAATCAATCTTGGTTATGGCCCTTGATATTTAGGTATTTAAACTTTAGAGGATTGTAGTTGTTGCATACGAAAACAATGGTAAATGGATTGCCACAATAAATCCACCTAAAACATCATGTGAGATTTGCATATTAGAAAATCAACATAGACAAAAAAAATTAGTTGAAAAATCTTATAGGGCAAGGCACCAACATGAGATAGTCCATTCAGATATTTGTGGATTGATGCAAAAACCATCCATAAGTGGAAATTTATAATTCTTGACAATCATTGATGATTTCAATAGAAACACATTGGTCTATTCATTGAAATATCAAATGTGTTTTCTTTTTATAAGGAATTCAAGGCTAAAGTGGGAAAGAAAAGTGGATATTATATTAAAATATTTAGAACTAGTCAAGGTGGTGAATACATATCAAATAATTTTATAAATTTTTACAAGGTAAATAGAATAAGAAAATAATTTACAACAAGATATACACCTCAACAGAATGGTCTAATGAAAAAAAAAGAATATGACAATTATGAAAATGGATTGAAGCATGATAAAATCTAAGCATTTACCAAGTGAATATTATGATGAAGTCGATGCATGTGTGGTGTAAGTTTTGAATAGATGTCCAACAAAAGTTATGATAAATAAAATACCTCAAGAAACTTGGAGTGGAAAGAAGCATAGTGTCTCACACTTGGGAATCTTTGGATGTGTATCATACTTCTTGATACCTCAAGAATTAAGAAAGAATTTAGATGATAGAGGTGAGAAGTGCATCTTTGTGGGGTATAGAGAACAATCCAAAGCATGTAAGCCATATAATCTCACTACAAAGAAGGTAATAGTCATCCATGATGTAGAATTTGTTGAAGAAGAAGCAAGGGATGGAAGCATTGATGAGATAACTACAATTGTAGTAGGAATACCATATGTAAATAAGATAGTTGAAGATGACATGTAAAATGTTCCTCAATCTCCACATGTGAATGTTCCATCAACATCGTCTAAGCCACCTACTACTTTGAATCCATCTACTCCAACAAGTAATAACAATAGTGAATCTTCTAATTCAATACTTGCATCATTGAGATCATGATCCATAAACACTTCAAAGAAGACACGTAGCCTAAAAGATATTTATGATGAGTCACAAGAGGCTGCAAGTGTGGATTTATTTTCTAATTTTGCATTTTTAACACATGTTGATCCAATTTACTTTGAGGATGAAATTAATGATGAAAATTAGATTATAACTATGGATGAAAAAAGTTTAATCAACTGAAAATGATCAAACTTGGGAACTTGTAGACATTCTTAAAGGAAAGGATGTAATTGAAGTAAAATGGGTTTATAAAATGATATTTAATGTTAATCAAAATTTTGAGAAACACAAGGCAAAACTAGTGGCTTAGGGCTTCTCACAATAACTCAATAAAGATTATAATGAAACATTTGCACCAATAGAAACACTAGACATGGTTAGAATGGTATTGTCCATAGCCACTCAAAACAATTGGAAGTTCGTCTATTAAATGAAAATTATTGAATTGGATTTTAGAAGAGGAAGTTTATATAAAACATCCACCTACTTATGATGTTTTACGAGAAGAAAACAAGGTTTACAAGCTGAAAAATATTTTATATGGACTGAAGCAATCTCATAAAGCTTGGTATAACAAAATAGATACATATTTGTATGAATAATAGGTTTAGTAAGTGTGGCAATAAACCCACCTTGTATGTTAAAGTCACTAATCAAGGACAAATTTTGATAGTTTTATTGTATGTAGATGATTTGATATTCACTGATAATTTATCAATTAAACCATTAAGGACAGCCATGATAGATGAATTTGATATGACCAATTTGGGTCTTATGAGATATTTTCTTGCTATAGAAGTGAATCAATCTAAACAATGAAGTTTTATATGTCAATCAAAATATGTTAATGATTTGTTGAAGAGGTTTAAGATGTTGAATGTTAATTTAGCTCTTACACCAGTTGTAATGGGTTTTAAACTTAACAAGGAGGACAAAAGTTCAAATGTTGATTTAAATTTACTCAAGAGATTAGTGGTTATCCTCATGTATCTAACTGCCACAAGATCAGACATTATGTATGGGGTTAGACTTATCTCAAGATTCATGGACAATCCTAAAAAATCTCTTTAAAAAGCCAGAAAAAGAATTCTAATATGCATAGTTGGTACAAAGAATTTTGGTTTTCATCTTGGATTGGGTTCTATCTCTTTGGAATCAAAGAATCAACCAATTTTGACACTTTCATCAATCAAAGCAGAGTACATTGTAGCCACATCAACAACTTGCTAGGCAGTTTGGATGAGAAGACTACTTTTAGATTTAATTCATACTCAATAAGAACCTACAAAGATATATTTTAAAAATAACTCAACCACTGAATTTTCCAAAAAAAACAATAAAGATATTGACACTAGATATCATTTTATTTGTGAATTTGTGAACAATGGTGATATATCTTCAGTTTTCTAGGTCCAAAGAAAAACTAGTAGACATCTTCACAAATCCTCTTTCAAAGAACGTGTTCGATCATATTTATGAAAGCATAGGCATCCCTGATATACATGGAATAAATATTAAGGGGGAGTCTTTGTAGACATAGACTTATACCTGCTTAGTGGATCAACTAATCTTCCTTGCCATGTCATCTTCTTCTATAGCTCTCTAACAACTACATTTATTATTTTCTCTCATCTTTTTATAGTCTTCTAGGAAATGTCAATGGAATACTATATTTTGTAAATAATATTTTAATGTATACTTTGTTTTCATTTTTTACAAGAAATTAATGCATAAAATTTACAGCGAAGCTCTATTGGGTTAAATCTTTAGTTGTATTTGTTGAATAAGCATCAAATCTCAGTAAAACATAAATGTATGCATGTTCGTATTTGTCTCTACAAAAATAATATTAATAAAAATTTATTATACTATATTTCTCTCTAAATTTTCCTTCAAAGGCTATGATTTGTTCAATATAATCTAGTTTGTAGAAATTTTAAACCAAAAAGTATAATCAAATTGCTATCTTTTCTTCTAGTTTACCATAATACCTGATTCTTCTATACTTTACAATGATTTCCCTTGTAGTTATGATTAAGTGCAAGGTTTTATGGAGTTTTCTACCTCTCCTAATTTTATGGTTTAAATGATCCCATAGAACATAAAATATCAATGCGCTACATAATTTAGATGGTTATCTTGAAAAATAGGAGTGACTACATTTCAAGCAAGAGAAATTCAGCTACTTCTAAAAATTGGGGGATTAAAATTTTTAGGTGTTGCAAAGAAATTGTAGGATGATTTAGTGACATATGACGACTCATTGATACTTTATTTTTATTTATAAAATTATATTCCATTAATTTAGTACCCAGAGTATTAACCTTTGTAGTTTAAAGGAAATAAAATAATTTCTATGGAACTATAAAACTATAAAAATAAAATTATGACCCACACCTAAAAAAATTTAGGGTTTCCCCCTCCATGAAACCACTAGGTGATATTTTCTTGGGGTATCTTCAAGGTTGCATTTAAAATAGGTCCCCTTGACTTTTATGTATGTATCTATGTGTGTGTGTGTGAGTGAAAATTTATGATTAAGATAATGATAATTTATGGGGGTTACATTAGATAATTTAAATATTAGTTACATGTTATAAAATTTATAATTTAATTAATTTATTGGTTAAAGCCTTCAATTTATTAATATAAATATATGATTAGAATTGTCAAACAATGGCTAGTCATAATATATTATATTTTCCAAAATATTTGTCAATGAAAAAAGAGTCAAGAAGCCTTGAAGTCTAAATGATATTATAATATACAAATAAAATACCCAAAAAATAATAATCTAATTAAATTATTTTTAAAAACTATGAATTAATTTATACAAAATATATGATTAGGTTAAGAATTTATAGAAAAGGGTAACTTATGTTGGAAATTGTAATTTCTCCAATAATTGAAATACTTGAAGTTTCCATTTAATATTTTTTGTAGGGAAACATTTAGTTTTGGTTGTTAGTTTAGCTAGTGGATTTATAAAAATAGCAAATAAGAGCTCTTTATAATGAGGCATTTGTAATTTATATTTAATTAAACAATATCAAGAAATCAATAAAAGTGAAATCAATAATTAGAGAATCATCAATGTGGTGTTTTAAATTTGTATCATTCCATTATTTTGCTCTTTGAGTGTTGTATTTCTATCATATTCATATCATAGCCTTACGTAACTCTAACAACAAGTATCCAAGGAAATCTGCTACCATTTCAAGCCTAGTTTACTTGATTCCATTGATCAATAACCCTTTCAAAGCATGATGTATGTTGTAGCATGTAGTTTGCTTGCTATTCTATCCCAAAATCATCCACTCAAAGCTCAAGGAAACAACCAACTATCTAATCCTCAAAAATTTGAAGAATCCAGAAGGAGAGCAAAGACAAGGAGTTTTTTAATTAGATCACAAAGATTTTTATTTATGAGCTAATAGAAAAGGGTAGATTGTTGTAGAGAAATAAGACATGTATTTAAAGAAGCACAATTATTTTTTCTATTCATTCCTTTAGTCTTGAAGCACAGAGGTGCCTAACACCAAGGAGATTAAAGCACTGACCAACTAATGTGGAAGAGAGAGACAAGATTGGAGAAATTTATTAGATCATGGGAGAGCCAACCACTTCCAAAGGAGATGCAGTCCAAAAGAAGCCAAGGAATTGTCACCCACTTTCTATCTTCCTTGTTAGAAATAGTAAATTCTAAAATTCAACACTAGCATAGAAGTTTTCCAGATGAGAGAAACTATTTGAAGAAATAAAAGAGGAAGTTTTACTCTCGAATTCTTTTTTAAATCTATATTCATTTCCTACACCATATAAATCAAATCTAGCCAATCTCCTTCAAATTGTACAAGGTCAATATATTTTAACTAGGCATCTTTTGTAGTGCCTAAGTTAAACATAATATCTTTGAATTCATAATTTCAAAGCAAATAAATCCAAGGCCATATCCTTTAATTTAGGCACAACATGTCTAGATTAGATGGTAAAATTTGGAAATGTCTATCATCATTTGATAGATAAAATATGATATCTGGGCAAATAAAATGAAAAAAATAATGGAATCAAATGATTTGTGGGAGTGTATGGTCACTAAATTCATTGATTTGACCAATCAAGATGCCTATAATGCATTAATAGATGCATAAAAGACCTATCTAAAGTAGGAGAACATATGCAGAATCTTTAAATTTGATTGAGACACTAATAGTGGAAGCCATATACTAAAAAATTGTAACAACCACTTATTCTAAAGAGGTAGGGGAGATCCTTCAAAAATCATACAAATGCACTAATAAGGTATGGTTAGGCAAACCCTAATTATGTAGGAGAGAATTTGAAACATTGTAAATGAATGATGGTGAGTTCATTTATGATTTTCATACAAGATTTACTATTTTTACCAATCAATTAAAAATTAATGGTGAATCTATAGAAGATCAAAGGGTAGTTGATAAAATCCTTAGGAATTTTTCATTCATATATGATCTGATTGTCATTTCAATTAAGGAAGCAAAATACCTTTCAAGGATGATAGTGGGTGAGTTGATAGGTTCTCTACAAACACATGTCCAACAGTTGAATAGATCTGGTCCTTCTTCCCTAGAGCAAGCCTTCAAGTCTTAGGTCAGTATGAGAGACAAGGGGAGAGGAATCAAAAATAATGGAAAAATATTTAGAGGAGAGGAAGAAGAAGAAAATACTATGGAAGAACAAGATCAAATAGTTAAAAAGGATAAATTAATTGACAATTACATTTTCAATATAAGAAGAGGAATAATACATAAAGCCAAATGTATGATAAGAGTAATGCTCAATGTTATTATTGTCACAAGTTTGGTCATTTCTCTATTGAATGCAAAAAGAGGCATCATGATCAGTCAAGACAAATTGGAAATGTAGCTAATGAGAATGTAAGTGAACCTAAACATTTACAAAACATGTTCATTATATGTAATGTTATTGAGCAGAGGAATGTTGAGGTTTGGTATTTGGATAGTACTTATATTAACCACATAAATGGTAATGAGAACTTGTTTTCCCCTATTGATAAGAACATTCAATTTAGATTAATATTGGGAACAATGAAAAATTTCATGTTTTTGGTAGAGGGATTATCATCATCAACACCAACCAAGGTGAAAGAAGAGTAATCCAGGATGTCTTCTATGTTCCAAAACTAACACAATCTAATGAGTATTGGATAGTTGCTACAAAAAATATCTAAATTCTTGATGAAGAATGGAGAGTGCACAATCTTTGATAATTAATAAAGTAAGAAAAAGATAGCTGCAATTTAAATGACAATGAACTACATGTTTCCTCTCAAGATGCAAATTGATTCTCTAAAGAGTAAAAAAGTACTTCAACAAACAACCTTCAAAACCATCATCAAAGACACATCTAGGATTTGGCATTTTAGGTATGGGAATTTAAATTATTATAGATTATATCTCTTATTTAAGAAGGCCATGGTTATAGGTCTACCAAGAATAGTAGAACCTAAAAGGAAATGTGAAATATGTATATTAGGAAGAAAAAAAGACAACCCTTTCAATTAGGGATGTTTAGGAGGGGGAAAGAACCATTGGAATTGGTTCACTCAGATTTATGTGGCCCAATAAAAATTCTCACCCATTACAATAATGCATGTATCTTGACCTTTATAGATGATTATAGCAGGAAGACTTCGATTTATCTCTTAAAGAATAAATTTGAGACTTTTGATAAATTCAAGTGGGTCAAGGCATTGGTTGAGAAATGTAATACACATTTCATCAAGGCCTTGAGATAAGATAAAGAGAGAGAGCATGTCTATAAATAATTTCTATTTTTTTACAAAAGTGAAGGCATTAAAAATTAGTTCACATCTAGATACACTCCATATCAAAATGCAGTGGCAGAAAGAAATAACATTTCCATCCAAGAGATGGCTACTAGCATATTTAAAACCAATCAACTTTAAAAAGAATATTGGGGTGAAACTATAGGAACAATAGTGTATTTGTTAAACAGGTATCACATAAATGTTGATCTAAATAGGGCTCCAAAAAAATCGTGGACAAATAGAAAGTATGGTTTTGAGCACCTAAGAATATTTGGGCATGTAGTATATTTACATGTGCCAAAGGAAAAGAGGCAAAATTTTGATTGTAAAGGATAAAAGTCTATCTTTATTGGATATAGTGATGACACTAAAGCATATAGATTATAAAACCCTACTACAAAGAATATTATGATTAATAGGGATGTTGAATTCATTGAGATTGAATCATGGGATGTCACTATTTGTTAGGATTTATTCATAACATTATTAATTAGCTTATTAGTTTATTTGTTAGGAAATATATTCTTGTAAGATTTGTTGTTACCCATGACTATTTTGGGTTATTAGATCCTATTTTATAGGAGGATTTTGTGCTACCACAATGGCTATATATTAGCCTTTGTTATGTTATCGTTAATATATGGAAATATAATATAATTTTTGTGTGTAATTTGTACTTAGCTCTCCAATTTTCCAATAGTGTGATATCAGAGAAAGAATATCTGATGGAGGCTTAGAAGGAAAAGAGGATCAATTATTCTACACTATGCTTCTGTAATTAAGGAGAGTCTTTAAATTCAAGATCTGATTTTTACATTGATATTGGCCTTCTATTGCTTCTTGGGATTGACACTGCATCATACTTAGTGACTGTATCAACATTGATCATCATTCATCTTTGCATCATATTCAAGGTTATGCATCAACACTAGATGTTTTCTTAGTTTATTTGCATCTATTTATTTATAACCCTATCTCAGATCATGATGCATTGTGATCTTTTTCATTGATTAATTAGTTAATCACTTAGAATCATAATAAATTATATTCATATCTATGTCTAATACCATATTCACTATGTATCTTGGCATATGACTTCAGAAATCCATTAATTTTTCAATATCTAGAAAATCATAGTGATTCAGGCTCTTATTCTCTCAAATCATGTTGCAAGAGGTATGTCAAGCCAGTTAATTTTAATGCAATGGATCTCTATTGATCCATCTATAGTTTTAAAATTTTATTTACTCCTAGCATTTCAAAACTATTTCTTCATTCTACCTTTCCACGTAATCTACCTCTGAACCCTGCTCTTGGAAGCAATGTCATCACTATTATGAAATTATTCCTATGCATGTTATTTTGATTACTATTTCTCTCAATCAGGAAGATCACAACATTAAAAGTGTCAAATTTATTACATGGTCCTGCTAAAATATCCTTATCTTAGATAGTGTATTCGTCAAATTCAGTAAAGAAGGTTATTCCACATTGATCAATGTACCCAACTAAGATCAACAAATAGTTGTATGAGGCCCCCCAACTATCAACGTGGTATGCATCATCATGGTTATTCATTTTTGTCAATACTAGTCAATATTATTTTCGTTTTCAAGTCAAAAGGTATTGGAATTTTTCAATTTTTAGATTTTAATCTTTATTTCCATATAGTAAATTTTTTATTTAGGTTTTGTGTTTGTAGTTTATTAGGTAATAAAGAATTATTTTTAGTTTCATAGGTCAAGTTTGTTTTGATTTCAATAAAAGTAATTTGTTATTACACTAAGCATAATTTTTTTTAAGTCATATGAATTTTAATCAATTTAGATTTTCTTAGTATATGTGTTGATCACAAATATTTAATATTAAGTTGTGAAAAGTCGAGTCATAGTATATCTTTTGGTAGTACAAAAAAAATGAAAAATTTATCAAAAATCAAGTCATTATTATCAAAAAGTTTAGATTTGATTTTTAAATGTGTCAAGAGTGTCATCATTTTTAAAATTCCTTTATGTCAGTTGGTCATTAAAATTCAAATCCTATATGGTAAGGATGCAATATCACTTATATGTGACAGCCATTGAGCTTCAAAACCAGATCTATTAAGTAGAAACTAATTAGAGGCTGGAGGATAATTGGCCTCCTCTCATGAGTCACCTATGATGGGGTCGCATCATTGCTATGGTGATATTTTTTTATTATGTTTTTTTTATATTGTGTGTGGTGTGGTTTTATTATGCAGTGTGTTTTTCTTAATAAAAATACTAAACATTATTTTCTAGTTTGGTACCTCCTGATGAAGAACATTTTGGGGAGCAAAATCACTAAGTATTGTTTGGTTCTTGTAAAAGGGTTTGTGTAAATATGATAAACTATCAAAGTGTATAAAATAGTTGAGACCTCATGTGACCTCCAAGTTCATGGTCAACCTACAGATAGAAAGGTTCATGGTAATCCAGGAACCTATTGAAGGTGTTAATAGAGAGATTTTCTCCTATCACTTCTAGGTTTGTAGTTATCCTAAAAGGAAAAACAAGGTGCGACCAAGGTCATGAAGCCATAAAGATGGCATGCCTCTTCAAACACAGAGAGTCTAAAAACTTTTTACCATGTTTGAATTAAGGGGGTGATAGGATTTAATAATGTTAAGGGGGTGAATGTTAGGATTTATTCATAACATTATTAATTAGAATATTATTTTTATTTATTAGGAAATACATTCCCGTAAGATTTGTTATTACCCATGACTATTCTAGGTTATTAGATACTATTTAATATGAGGTTGTTGTGCGACATCCATTTCTATATATTAACCTTTGTTGTGTTCTCATTAATATATGAAAATATAATATAATTTATGTGTGCAATTTATATTTGGTTCTCCAATTTTCCAACACTATAGACACTACCTTGGTTATCTTGATAATGATGCCCATGGATGATATATAAGATGGATATGAAGACAATGCATTTAAACCAATCATAGATCAACATGTTGAATCTCCATCTGTACCAATTTCATAACATACTCCTTGTTCAAGCAACTCTAGTAGTAGTTCAGATCCAACTCTCGATTTTCTAATGCCTAGAAAGAAAAGGAGTTTGAGAGAGATTTCTGACAATAGAAAGTATGATGATCTTAATTAAAATATGTTTTTAAGATTTATTTTCTCATGAAGATCCTACATTTTTTGAATAAGTAATGAAATAAGATAAATGATGTAAAACCATGGATGAGGAAATAAATGCAATTGAAAGAAACAAAACATGTGGGTTAACTGACTTGCCCAAGGATAAATAAGTGATAGGAGTTAATTGGGTCTACAAGACGAAGAGTACAACCAATGGTAAAATTGATAGACATAAAGCAAGGTTGGTTGTTAAGGGATACAAACAAAAAATTGAAAGAGATTATGATGAGACATATGCTCTTATTGCAAGAATAGAAACTGTGAGAGTTGTCTTAGCAACAACCACCTAACACAAGTGGAAAGTATATCAAATGGATGTGAAATCTATATTTTTGAATGGAGTGCTCAGAAAAGAAGACTATATTGATCAACCACCTAGATATGAAGTCTTAAGACAAGAAAACAAGGTTTATATGCTCATGAAAACAATATGTGGGCTTAAGTAAGCACTAAGGAATTAGTATAGTAGAATTTATTCATATTTTACTACCAATGGCTTGAATAAAAGTAGTAGTGAACCCACACTTGACATCAAGGGAAACCATTGTAGGATTTTGATTGTTTTATTATATGTAGATGATCTAATTTTTAAAGGAAATGATGATCCTTTCATTTTTGAATTCAAAGAAGCAATGAAAAGAGAATTTAAAATGTTATAATTGAGTTTGTTAAGGTACTTCCTTGATATAAAAGTATAATAAATGGATCATGGAATATTCATTTGTCAATCTAAGTATGCTTCAAAAATATTGAAGAGGTTTAAAATGTTTAAAATCAAGCCTGCACCAACTCCAACTACTATAGGTTTCAAATTGAGTAAGGAATATTTTAGTAATGAGGTGAATTCAACATTATTTAAGAGCATGGTAGGTAGTCTCATCTTTTTGACAACATCTAGGCCTGATCTTATGTATGAAATAATTTTGATTTCTATATTCATGTAGACACCTAAGGATACACATTGGTAAGTAGGTAAGAGAATTTTGAGGTATGTCAATGGAACCAAAAAATATAGCATCATCTATACTCCATGAAGTCATTTTGATTTAGTTGACTATATAGACAATGATTGGGTAGGTAGTGTAGATGATAGGAAAAGCACATCAGGATATGTGTTTCACATGGGTTTAGAATCCATTTCATGGGCATATAATAAATAACCCATTATTTCTCTTTTTATAACATAATATGAGTATATTGAAAAAAAATATAGTAGCATGTTAGACTATTTGGCTAAGGATAATTCTATTTAATCTGAATAAAGAACAAGGAGATGATACAACAATATATTGTGATAACATATCTTCTATAGCCTTGACAAAGAATCTAGTGTTCCATGGATGAAGAAAGCATATTCAGATCCACTATCATTTCATAAGAGGATTGGCTGAATATGGTGAAATCAAATTAGTATTATGTATATCTAAAAATTAGTTAACATACATATTCACAAAAGTACTAACAAAGGATAACTTTGAGGGTTTACGACAAAATTTAAGAGTAATGGATATTATAATATTTAGTGGAAGAAATTTAAGGGTGGGTGTTGGAAATTGTATTTTTTCAACCATCATTAAATAATTGTATTGTTTGAAGTTTTTAAACAATATTTGTTGTAGGGAAACATTTATTTTTGGTCGTTACTCTAGCTAGTGGGTTTCTAAAAATAGAAAATAAGACCTCTTTATAATGAGGCATTTTTAACACCTATTTAATTTAATTATTAAATCATTTAATTTATTAATATAAATTTATGATTATAAGTTTTAAAAAAAATCTCATCCAAGCACTTTTGTCAAGATGTCTATTAGTTTCTCTACTATCGGGCAATGTTGTAACTTGGCATTACCATCTTTTGCATAGTGTTGAATCAAATGAAATTTGGTATTGATATGTTTAGTTTGGTCATGAAAGAATTTATTATTTACCATATGGATTGAATAAGTGTTGTCAACCATAAGAGGTATTGATAAAACATGTTGCTCTTGTAAATTGTAAATAACCCTTCTGAGCCATAAAATATCTCTAGTTGCCTCATAAGTAGCCATATATTCTACTTCAAATGAATAAATTGTTGGCATTGATTGCTTCTTGGATTTATAACTAAAAACTAATATTCCTAAATTCATTGGAAAACTTGAGGTGGATTTTTTATCTTCATGATCACTAGCATAGTTAGAATTTGAATACCTAACCAGTTTGAAGTATCTTTCCTTAGAGTATTTGAGCCCAAAATGTTGTGTGCATTTGAGATATCTGAGGACCTTTTTTTAATTTCTACCCAATGATGCTCCCTAGGTTTTTGTATGAATATTGAGAGGACACCAACTTCAAATGATATATCTGGGCAAGTGGTAGTCACATAAATCAAACTTCCAATGAGTTCTCTATATTTAGTGGCATCAAGAAGATCTGTTGAATCTTCAGATGTCAATTTTAGATCCTATTCTATGGGTGTGTTGAGTGGCTTACAATCTTCCATTATAAATTTGCTCATAATATCACCAATGTACTTCTGTTGAGTAATGGAGAAATACTTTAGTTTTTAAATTAATTCAATACCCAAATACTAATGAAGATAACCTAAATCAATCATTTCAAATATTTTCATTAACTCTGATTTAAAATTTGTAGTGTATCATTTATTATTCCCTATGATGAGAAAATATTCAACATACACCGCCACAAATACAACTATTTTATCAATTATTTTGATGAAAAGAGTTATATCTTTAAATTCAAAATGTTTGAATTTCATGTTCATGAGATGCTCAACTAGTGTTTTGTACCATGCTCGAGGAACTTGTTTCAAACCAGACAATGATTTTTCTAGTTTGCACACCTTATGCTATTGTCCCTTTACTACAAAACCATTAGGTTATGTCATGTACATAGTTTCCTTGAGGTATCCATCTATAACTAAAATTTTGACATTCATTTGGTAAACTTTACATATGTTTTGAGCTGTCAGAGCCAACATGGTTTGAATGGTAGTCCATTTTGTTTTAGGTACAAAGGTTTCATTGTAGTCAATTCCTTATTTTTTTATCATACCCCTTTGTGACAAGCCTTGCTTTATGCCTATCAAGTGAGCCATCTACCTTGTATTTATTATGGTATACCCACTTGTAACCAATCGATTTTCAACCATATGATGGATCAACAAGATTCCATATCGTATTTTTCACAATGAATTATACTCATCTTTCATTGCTTTTCTCCAAGAATAAATATTATCAGCTTGCTTTAAAGTTGTTGGTTCTAAATTAAATATAACATTGAGTTCCTCTTGAGAATCATGTAATGTGATTTTTCCAATCATGTCCTAAATTTCATCAATAAACTTATTTGGTTTAGAGGAGGTTACATGTGCACTTTGATTTCCTATTTTCCCAACTTCATCAGGCCTCACATATTTCAGAGTTTGAGTGGCCTACTTAGGCATCTTTTTCTATGCTATAAGTGTTTTAGGTTCATCCTCTGAATTTCCTTAACTATCTACCCTTTGTTCTATTGGCCCTTATTTAATATCTAATGAATTTTCACTCTCCTTTAGAATAATTTTCAAGCTCATGTATGGGAGATAATAGAAAATCAATAGATTCTCAAATCTGTGTCCCCCACTCATTATCTGGAACATTCAAATCAGTCTCTTTGTAGAAATCAAACTTTTCATATTTGTCTATTTGACTAAACTATTGTTCAATATGATCTTTGTTCTTTGTAGTCTCACCAAAGACAACTTCTTTGGTAACAAGAAACTTCTTCTCTTTCTCATCATATAGCTTGAATGCCTTGGAAGAATTATAATATCCCAAATGGATACATTTTTGACTCTAGTGGTCCAATTCATTTCTCTTCTCCTTTAGAATCAATGCATAACAAGTGGATCTAAAAATTTGAAGATGTCACACATAAGGGAGGTGACCACACTACATCTCATATGGAGTCTTTGATTCAAGAGCTTTTGATGGTGATCTATTGCAAATGTATATTGATGTTTTAGTTGATTTGACCCAAAAGTGTAGTGTTACCCCTTTGAAATACAACATTGCACAAACCATATTCATCATAGTTCTATTCATTCTTTCAGCTAATCCATTTTGTTTTGGATTATGAGGAACTATGATATGGTGTTTGATCCTATTTTACTCAAGATAAGATTCAAATTTTTTTAATGTGAATTCACCACCATTGTCTATCTTGAGTGTCCTGATGTGGGTTTGTGTTTCATTTTCAATCATTGTCTAACACTTTTTGAAAGTACCAAAGGCTTCTTATTTATTTTATAGAAAGTATATCCATGTCATCTTGATGTAGTGATCAATAAACATCATGAAGTACTTATGACTACTAGCAGAGAGGATTGGAAGAGAACACATGTCTAAATGAACAAGTTATAATTTTTTTTTTGCTTTCCACTGTGACTTTAGAAATCATTTTCTTTCATGTTTAGTCAAGATGTAGTCTTCACACTTCTCATTTAATTTTGTGGGTAATGTAGGCATGCCAACAACAAAATTATTTTAAAATACACAAATGCTATTATAGTGAGTGTGCTTGAATTGAACATGTCACAACATGTTTGAAGACATTCTCTCTTTCACAAGATGAGCATAATTCCTTAAATTTGATCATTGACCCTTCATTTTGAGTAGTTTTCCTTCCTCATATCTAGTCAAGATGATTGTATTATCATTTTTTCTCTTGATTGTGACATCACCATTATCTAACAGAATGGAATGGCCTTTTTTCCTTATGAGTACTAGGAATAAAAACTTTTATTTCAATTAAGGAAGATAGAGAACATTAACAAGTTTGTAGTCTAGAGGCCTTTGATACTTGAGTTAAATTATACCTCTTCCTTGTGGTTGCAGACTTGATCTATCTATGAGGTATACTAAGCCATAATTTTTTTCATTGCACTCCTCAAATATGTCTTTTCAGAAAGTCATATGTTAAGTGGTGCAAGTATCAAGAACCCAACCATCAAAACATTAGGAACTAATTCATACAGTATTTGCTTCATCATCTATATTGGAAACACACATTCACTAGTGAATTTTGTTGAGCTTTACTCTTTTTATTGTTTCTTTGAATTTACCTCTTTCTTTTTACTTGTGCTTCATTTTTTTTCCATGGAGTTTTGTATTCATGAGTCTCATGGCTACCTTTTCTATCACACCACTCATATTAGAGGTTTTGCTTATCATTTTTTTTATTTTGACCACCATTATTTTCATTTTTACCATATTTTCCCTTACACTTGTTATTGCCTTCATTTTTGAAATATGTGGCCTTGTTTGATGGTTTAAAAGAATTTATTTTGACATAGCACACACTTTCACCTATCATGGTTTTGATTTTTCTTCCAAAGGCATTTTCTCTTTCTGCCATCTTTTCAACCAACTGGTCAAATGTGAGTCTTCAACTAATTTCTTGCTTGTAGACACTCCAAATAAGTTGAATAGTTGGGAAGAAGGGATTTTGAGTGTGTTCATGTATATGTCAATTTTGACACTTGTTGCTTCAACATCATGTTTGATAGCACATATCTCTGAAGCTAATCTGATCACATCACCATCTTTCAATTCTAGGTTGAACAATTTCAATTGTAACTAAATGAATTCTAACATTGAATGAAAATGATATAGGTCCTTTGATTTATGATATGCTTCCCATAATGTATTTCACCTTTATATATGATGAAACACATCTCCATTTATTGATGCCCTCATTAAGGCCAAAGCCTTATGGTTTTTTTGCTTCTGTGTTTGAGTGTCCTTTGCATTATGTGTTGGTTCAAATGGTTATTTTTTCTCATCATAAATATTTAACCATAGATCATTGAAAATGAGTGTGTTCTCCACTTCCTGAGACTGTTCTAGCCAACTATCTTTGCTATTCAAGGTAGTGCCAATAATAAATTTGATAGAATGCATGGTTTTGAGTTTTTATTTGGCTTTTTAAAGGTTTTCAATTTTTTTTAACCTTAACTAGTTCCTTATCACTCCAAACTAGTTCCCTTTTCTATATACACACAGGTACTAAAAAGGATTCACTTTGTCAGTAACACCAGCTTAAAAATAAAACTTCATGCATCAATATACTCAATTTTTCTTGATTTTTAGATTTATGTTTTTTGACATACACAAATAGGTAAAAGAGTAACTCTCCTTACTTCCTCTTGAATTTACAAAATTGATTGTTTTTTACCAAATTTGTCGAGAGTAGCTTGCTCAAGGCAATTACAATAAAAATTTACTTAAATTTAAATTATTTTTAAATTTAAATTATTTTTAAAATTTGAAAAAGAGCATTTAAAAAATATAAATTTAATTTTGAAATAAAAAATCTTAAAATTTTATACATGTCCTCCTTATATAGGACATATGATTCCAATATTGGAAATGTAGCCTTATATTGAAAGCAAAAAATTGACCTAAAAAATCAATCCAATGCAGTAGTCTATATTGACATCCGAAGGGCCACATAGCATATGATTAAGCCTTGAAATTGTAATGGATGCCTTCCATGCTGGTTTCAACCAAATTTTGATAGATCTAATCATTTCCTTTAGTAACGCCAACATGATAGGTCCATACAGTAGCTTAAAAGGTTGCACCCATAATAAAAATGCCTTATACATGCCCTACACCAAATTCCAAATGCCTCCATGCAAGACGTGGCTCAAAAATTTGTGAAAAAAATCATCTATGTAGGTCATAGCTTAGGTAATTTACTATCAGATGCAAATGATACGTATGTCCATAAGTAGCAGAAATTGTCAAATAATAGTGCCAAATTTAGCTTCAATCAATAAAGAAAGTTGTCCCACATAGTTGGTATTGAATGAGATAGTCAGACTGCCAATCTCCACCAATATGAGATGCCTTTAATGACATTCAATATCATAAAGAATAATTTTATTTTGCTGAGATAAAAGTAAGTTGTACAACTAGATTTTAAAGAGAAAGGGAAAAAAGATTGAAATACCAGGGTCTGATGCCAATGATAGACCATATTGTATTCAGAATGACAATAAAATTTCTATTTCACGATTCAAATCAAAATGAGATCAAACATTACATTTAATAGACTAAAAAAACTATTCATTTCACATTCCTAATGACTCTTACTTTTTCTATAGGAATGAAAAGCTTATTGAATAAGATAAAATACTAGACACTTAGAATTAATAACAAATATGTACAATATTGTTACAAAGTGACTAGTCATAACATATTAAAGTTTTCAAAATAATTTTCATTCAAAAACAAACGAGAAGCCCTGAACTTCAAATAATATAAACATATATAAATAAAATCCCCAAAAAATAATAATCTAATTGAATTATTTGTAAAAAATATCAATTACTTAATACAAAATATATGATTAAATTAAAATTTGTGAAAAAAAAAATAACTTATAAACTATTATATACTACAAAATCTTTATCAATAAAAATAATTAGTGAAAAACCTAAAACATCCTATTAAAATATACTTATATTCACTAATTCTTCTCCTACTAATAAATGGAAACCTTGAATTACTTAAAACATTGAAATATTCCCCCAAAACAAATTCCATTTTAAAGGTAAACCCTTATTTTAAAGGATATTCAAGGATAAATAACTTTTGACAAAATATTTTAAGGATATTCATAAAGCTTACTATTATAAAAGCTCTCACAATGAAGAAATAAATGGAAACCTTGCCCCAAAAAATGTAAGAGGATGGGAACCCTAAAACGGTTTAGAGCAAGCTTGACTAGACTATTTTGAATTACAGTAAGCTTTCATAACAATGGCCATTACAACGGTATGTGCAGCCTTATCATTTGAATTCGTGCAATCGCCGGGAAATATAACTATCAGGAAACTGATTTTTTTCATGAAGTGAGACAATATAGCTGGCATTTATTAGAATTGAGATCATAACCAAAAATCAAAACAAAAAAGGAACAAACTTGACAGACAGGCGGAGGCAATTACGCACCTGAGTCCCTTTCAAATGGAACGCCACAGAATCCATCGAGAGCCCCCACCACACTTTCTGGGTGTCGAACTTGGGACCGAATGATCCATCGAGAGCCCCGCTTGTCGGGGGAGATTGTGTGCAAGACCACGAAGGTGTATGATACCAGGGTTTCCCCATCTCAACTTCGCCATTCGTCTTATAGTGTTGCAACTTTCTATTAGTAAGCGCCTTTCTCTTTAACATAGCGGAAAACCCTCCGAGCAAAAACAGAAGGGACCACCGCAATGGAGCAGAATGGCAGAGGGGCAGCGGGAGACGGCCGCGCAATCTCTGGTGAAGCTTGCCACGTAGTTGCACACCTGACATTCGCTACAAACATTATCGTCGCGTTTTCCAGAACTGTTTCCGATGCTGCCTAATGGACACGACTTCCGCCTAGTTCTCTATATTCTCTCTTTAGGATTACTACATGCCACCCACTGCAAGCGCTCATAAAGCAAATCGTAATCAGAGGAAGAAACCGAGGTGGAAAGTCGTCCTCAGCTTCGAACTCGAGACATTTCAGTGTCGAGAAGGAAGAATCTATAACACTGATGAATTTGTTGTCTTGATCTTCAGGAGAATCCTTCCCCAAATTATTACCGTAAATGTTGGGGTAGGAATGAATGAGTGACGAAACTTCTGGTGTGATCTGTTGCTCTGGAGATAGGGCCCCAACATTCTTAGTCAAATTATTTGATTCATTATCACATAGTAATACAGTGGATAACAACATTACTATTACAAACACCCTTCTTATTGCACTTTCATATAGAAAGACAGATCCATTGTTCAATACTACTCCCGGGCAGTGGCGTGACAAGGAACACAGAAGGAAAAGGGGGCGTCGGTGGGTGGTTGTTTCGATAACCCAAGGCACAGATAGATTCCTCACTTCCAGTGACAAATTTTATGATTTTAATACGGATAGATCAAGCAATTTCACATCGTGAGAGAAATAGCTACCTTAGATCTCAAGCCTCCATAGATAATGGTACTCTGGAAATCTCTCAAAAGATAATGCTATATTGCATAGATCTTATACTAGATAGGGTCCTAAATACACAATATTTTCATTTTTACTATTTAGAAAAGACAATAAATATATATATATATATATATATATATATATATATATATATAAATAAGTAAGTTTATCTGTGCGAGGCCATAATCAGATTTCATCCATATCTGATGATAGAAAACTCGAAATTAAGATAAAGATATCCTTAAAGTAAGATGGTAGCATCTTCATGTTATCCTTGAGAACTCAAATTAGGTCTAAGTAGAAACACATAAAAATAGAAATAAGGAAGAAGCTTTGATTTCAAAGGTTTTGTTATATTAATCTATGTAACTTTCAAATAATATTTATTAATATCTTCATCAATATATTCATGAAAATCTATATTAATTTTTTATTTAGTACTATGTTGATGAGCATTAATAAATTTTTTGAGAGAAGTGAATCTTCCTATATTAATATTCAACTTTTAGAGGAGAGCCATACATCTAGAATGTCAACAAGATCTGCATCACTTTTTTGCAAGTTGCATGGAAGATTTATGTGCCAAATATGAATATTTATTTTGAACATAGTATGTATTTGTCATGAATCAAAGCATCTAGGCAACACAATGATAATGTGAAAATATAAAGAGGTAAAGAGAGGAAATACCCCAAAATCTATAAGAATAATTGAGTGAGGATTTCTTATTTTGGCTCAAATTTTATTTGATAACATCGAGATAAGAACTCTTTCGATGCTTTTTAAATGATTTTGTCTCAAGTATGAACCTTAAACCTGACGCCCATTCAATAATATGGGAGTAACTAATGTATTAAAAAAATTAACTCTTGTCCAAGTATCTTGATATTGGAGTTTAAAACATTATCTTTTCAAGGATGTCAATGTTTCATATATTTTGCTAAGTCTTGCTTCTATTCTAGGTACAAGACTAAAAGGTGGCACACAAAAAAATTCAACCCCAAGTATATGTAAGAGTGCACCACCTCAACATGTTGTGTATTGTATGTCAAATTGACTTGAGATGCTAATTTCTTGGTTAAATTTAATGCAATTATTTTTGGTATTTCAAGATTTACATCAAGGCCATTTCTATTACAATAATTTCTCAACATTTCAAGATGATTTTGAATATGTGTAATTGAGTATAAAAGCCAAACAATATTATCTACAAATAATAATATTAAACTGTAATTCCCAAAGAGACAATAACCACTCATACTACCCATATTTTTAGAGATAAGATCCTTTAACTTAAAAATAGAAAGCCCAACGACTATATTTGACAACAAAAAAAATTATTTTTACACCTATGGTACTACGAATGTTATATATATTTTCTATTTAAGGCTGAATATTCCTGAAAATACCACATATAACTTTGTTACTAGAGAAATTACTAGATATAAGAGGCCCAAAGCTTTAAGCTGAGGAACCAAAAGATGCCTTGGCACTATATCAAATATCTTAGAAATGTCTATCCTTACATATGTTATCCTTTGCCTCTTTAATTTTAAAAAATAATATTAATATAATGTCACTTGTTCATTGATTCCTTCTAATCTATATAAATAGAAGCAATCATATCATTGAGAGTGAGATCAAGATGTATAGGTTCTTTATGATAATAAAAACAATACATTGTCATCATTTTTATTATTATTGTTATAATCATCATCATTATAATCATACATATTATTTATTTCATCTACATTTATAATTATTTTATTTTATCCAAATGTTATATTGACAAATTGAATCATTTATAAACAATGTTATTTATATAGGTGAAGGAGGTTGTGAAAAATACCCTTGTATAGGTGTAGTCATATAAAATGTCAAAATTGGTAGCCTGAGTATGGCTTGTGACACCCAATCCATAGGTCCCTCTTGCATGCTCTCATGACCCTTCTAGGCATCTTTTTGCTGATTCCTAGTCATTTGTAGGCTTTTAAAACCTCATTCTAGCTTAGCCCGGACCTTTTTTCCATGTTTATTTCATCCCCTCAAGTCCTGAGCCTATAGGAAAGGAGTGTTTTAGGTGGAATATAGTGCTAAACCCTAGGGTATCCCCTTTCTATTGCCCCTGTCCAATCACATTTCGAGCCCAGGTGACCATTTTTCCTTGATTCCTCTTCTTCATTATTTCAACCTAGCATGATTTCATTTAACCCATAACCAATATATATTTATAAAATCCCATTCAATGTTCATTTAGAAGGATTGGCAATTATTTTCAAAGGTAAGAAAGAATACAAGCAAGACCAATAAGGCAATTTTCTCTATTCTATGCATACAACTAATCAATATAGTCACAAACTCATTCAAACCCTCACACTAGTCCCTAGCCACCTCAAGCACACCTAGTTTAGCATTTTTGCATTCACATAACACTATTTCACAAATCACATTAAGTGGGAGAACTACATATGGCTTGATCTCTTTTTAAAGTATTGATATGTAGGCAACATGCCCACACAAGGGGTGTGGATACATGTTCAGTGCATATTACACACACTAACCCCCCCTCTCTCTCTCAAGTTACATTCAAGCATATTGAAGATCTAGGTTGGAGATTAAACTGGCTCTACAAGGAGATTCATCAACAATCAAGACTTGAAATTTTATAGGCTAACTAATACAGGGATAATAGACAAAACTCAAAAAACATAGATCTCTATGACCAGTTTAGATAATAGCAAAAGGACCTAGACTATAGCATTGGACCCTAAAGTGTCATGTTTTCAATGCTCCTATTCTTTCATTGAACAAAATATAGATCTTGATTTGTGATGGTGTCCCAATTTTGCATAACTAGTTCAAGCTTCTATTTCAGTATTTAAGTCTAGTTTGAGCTATTTAAGTCTATGTTATATTTTTCTTCATTTATTACTATTTTTAGAAAGGTTTAAATCATACAAATCAGTAGCTTAATTATTGCAATATTATTTACTAATTTAATTATCTCAAACATTTAACTAAATTAAGAATAAGACACTAATATTCCCAAAAATTGTTAAATCATTTGGTGAACCCAAATTACTTTATTTGCACATAAAAACCCTAGAAACTCTAGGGTATATTCTTTGCTAATTTTTTCAACAATTTTTTGATTTTTTACTGGCCTATTTTAATAAAAAAATTCAATTTAATTTTTAAAATTTCATAGTAATTTTTTTTTAAATATATATTTTTCTTCCAAACCCTAGTTGCATATACTAGGTCCCTTTAAATCAAGAAATTTTCAATATTTTTTTGTTTTTTTACCTACATATTTAAATCAAAAATTCACATTAAATTTGAGGTATCACCTTACATGTTTGTGAGATTCATATCCCTTTTATGCATTTTTTTGTTTGTTATTTTCAAGATTTTACATTTTCTTTATTTAGTACTTTCCTTCCATAATGCTTTTATTATTACAACTTATTGCAAAAAAGACCAATCAATTTTCAATTTATTTTTCTATGTTAACAATGGCCCAATATACCGATTTTGACAAAATTGATAAGAGGGAACTTCAATACCTTTTAACTAAACATCCTAATATGGAAGATGGCATGCTTAAAATACTACAAGAGGAATAACAAAAAATGAACAATGGTCAATCTTCTCAAACCATAGAACAACTAGTTGCACATGACACTATGGGGGAAATTATGTCTCAACAACCCCTATAATAGACCAACTTTCATTTGAGGTACCACTAGTTAAAGCTAGTACATCTTTGTCTCCTAATGTGGTAGCATTTGTGTAAGAGATAAAATATCTTCAATCCAATGTTCTACATCTTGAGCAAGGTGTCTCTAGACCTCCACAGGCCTTGAATTATTTTTCTCTACTTCATACACCATTGGCATGTCATATTAATTCTACACCCTTGCCAATAGGTTTTGTTCTACCCAATCCCACTCTATATGATGACAAGGGTGATCCAGAGACACATTTGAGAGATTTTCATGTCATGCTTGGACTATGTGCCTAATTATTGGCTACTTGCCAAGCTATTTCCATGAAGTCTAAAGGATTATGATTTATAATGGTTGTATAGTCTATTGAATCAGTCATAATGTATTCAATTCTTTAGCTAACATGTTCTTAGCTCATTTCAGCATTAACATTGGTGATAAGGTTTCTTATGCCCAAGTTTTACAATAGATACAAAGTTCAAATGAACATCCTACATATTATGTTTTTCGATATAAGACTATCTTGACTAAGATGATTATCCTTATGATTGATCAAGATTTAAAAGATCTCTTCAAATAGAGTCTTCTACTAGCTTTGCATGAATCAATAATGTTCAAAAGGTTCTCTTCCTTCACTAAATTGTGTCACACACTAAAGGAAAGAGAAGTCAAACTAATCTCAATGGGTAAACTTAAGTACACAAGTATATCAAAAACAACAAACAAAAGTAATAACAAAGTCCCATATAAAGTAAGGTTCAATGATAGCAAGAGTCAAAATCAACCAATAGTTAATGTGGATTCAAAGACCCCTCAAGGAGTGGTTTTATCAGCACCTCCTCGGTGAACTTTTACCAATCTACCAGTTTCTCTAGCTAGAGTTTTATAGTAGCTACTAGAATGTAATATCATATTTCTCCCTCTTATTCAAGAAGTTTACCCAACAAAGCCTCTTCCACAAGGATGTGATCAGAATGCATTTTTTGATTTTCATAAGGCAAAAGGTCACACAAAAAATAGATGCATTAGTTTGAAACACAAGATATAGGACTTGATAGATGGTAATATTATTTGTCATGGCACTTTGTTGAGCCTCTTCAGGCAAAGAAAGCAAATGATAAAGCTTTGAAAATATTCTTAGATCCTTTACCATAACATTTGAAATAAGAGATAAAGGATACATCAGGTGTTCACCATGCATATCATGCACATCCTCTACTAGCTACATATTAGGCATCTTCAGTTGAGTTACATCTTTTGAGAAACATGATTATGTAAAAAAATTTAGAGTTTTAGCTAGACCTTTGATCTCCTTCTCATAGAAGGAGATAGTTAAGGATGATTTAGATTATCATGCACTCTTTATCAGAGCTTACATAAATCATCTTCCCATTCATAGTGTTCTCATAGACAATATATCTAGTATGAACATGTGGACTATGACATTACTGTAGCATTTAAGATATTTAGAGTAGGATATTACCTTGATGAACATAGTTATTGGTGGATTTAGTGGACATATATAAATTTTATTGGGTGAGATTTTACTTCCTCTATAAATTATCCCAACACATGTGGCCATATTATTTACTATTATTCCTAGTGTAAGAGTTTTTGATATATTACTTGGTCAACCATGGATTCAAAAAGTTCAAGTAGTAACTTCTATAGTTCAAAAATGGATGAAATTCATTCACACTAATTAGGTTGTTATAGTTGTTGGAGTTTCATATGAGTTTCCAATCCCCACTTCAGATCCATCTAGTATTTTACAGTTACCAGTTTTAGTTCTACCACCAATTTTAGTTGCTCCACCAGTTTCATTTCTTCCTCAAATTTAGATTCAGATATAATTGGTGCCTCCATCACCAACACAGAGAGTTAATACACTTCCAAAGAGGTCTCCATTAGAGAAACCATAGTTTTAAAATTCTAGACAACTTCTAGCTATAGTGTTGACACCCAAGGTAGTATCATTGAGGTCTCACACCTCTACACATAGATCACATGTTCATAGATCATCTCCTACTACCATTTGGGTCCCTAAGAGCCTTATATTTCCATCCACTTCTCAAATTTATAGGGGGACTCCATAATCAGTTTCCACTATAGATATTTTAGAGCAATTACAACATACATAGCTTTCAGATCCACAGTCTCATCCCTTCCATCATGCTTCATGATCACGCACGATCCCTCTCCTTGATATAAAACACCTTGATAGGGAATCTCCCATGAGACTCATCAGTTAGTATCATCTCTCCTCAGCCTTACTTGTACATAGTTTCTTTATGACTAATTATACATAGCTTATTTTAAAATATAAAAACATTCAAATATTCCAAAAGACAAAAGATAAAAACATTTGAATATTCTAAAATACAGTAACATTTAAATATTCCAAAGTACCAAAAACATTCAAATACATCAAAACTCTAAACACATTCAAATAATTCAAAAAACATAAAAACATTTTTACTATATGCATTATCCACGCTTTACATTTATACTACCATGCTAGATTTATATTTTTCTATTTTGTCATATTATTTGTCAATTTATCTTCATTACCATTCTTCACTCGATCTTCTCTAAGTATGTGCAGTGACTTCCAAATTTTTTATTACTTCACTCTACCCATTAAGGGGGCATCCTACTTCTACATTTGATACATACATTGATATGTCTACCCATTAGAGGCATCTTCTATATGACTAAACCATCCAGGTTATGTCATTCCAACACCACACACTCTAGGTATCATGTTGATGTACATTACTTACAAGCTTACATAGATTATTCTATCGACATTCATTAGTATATAGTACTTGTGTATTTCTTAGCATATATGTAGTTTTGTACTCCATGTCTTACATACTTTCACTTCTTGCTTTGATTAGTTAAATATGATTGTATTTCTAGTATATTACATGCTTTTTTCCCTTACTTTGTGTAACTAGATGTGATTGCATTTCTCAGTTCCTATTTTATCTCATGTATATATCTTAAGACATTTGTCAATCTCCTTTACCTGTACTCTTCTATGTGATTATAGATTTCATGCCAACCTTGATTATTTCAATTGTATGTGTATGTGGAATTTGAACATTCTTTCTATGCTTGATTTCTAGATTGAGTGACATGTGCCCATGTCCCTTGTTTGCTTTGCCTCTTGGCCACTCTTATATGCTTTTTGCTTCTTTTCTTGTGTGTTTATTTTCTTGTTGCTTTTCATTATTTGCAATGTAATGATCCACATCATGCATTATCTTTCTTTCTTGGATGCCATGATGGACATCATGATCCATCCATATTTAAAAACTAACAATACTTTCTATTCTAGTTTAGTACATTGCACATGCTATTACATTGTTATATTTATCTATGCATACCCCTATTGATCTAACAATTTCTCATAGAAACCATGCTATATGTTGAGATATCTTGTTGATTATCATTGTTATATCATGTATTTTATAGCATAACACACTTACATGACTCTTTATTCTAAGGATAGTCATTACATGTTCTTCATTCCTACCCTCAAAAGAGAGGGAAACAAATAAGGGTTTTGCCACAGAGATTAGAGCTCTTACTGATCAAAAAAATAGTTTTAAAAACACTTAGAATAGCAACCAGAACCCAAACCAAGTATAATAGACCCAAAAAAATAGTGAAAATTATAGAATAATCATCAATTTCAGTAAAGAACAATAGCATTGGACATGGGCAATAGTGTTGAACACTAAGGTATCCTTTTTTAGCACTCTTATCCAAACAACAATAAAACTAGACTTTATAGAAATAGGTAGAAAAGTAGGTTCATCTACAGGTTTATCACATATAAAATAATTTAGATTCAACAGTTTTAGTACATTTTTTCTCAGAGAATATAATTATAAGGGCATCATGTGTGGCATGATGGCTCTCACTTCTAGTTTTAGATAGGGTAGTTAGTATAACTTCCAAATAACAATCCATGTTATAGACACCAGTGATTAGAGGTATTGTGTGTAGCATATTGGTCTTTTTTCCTTTCTAAGTTTAGCATATTACTCAAGCATTCTTAGTAGTTATGTACCTTATTCTATCTATAGGTGGTTGGCATCATTTTGGAGTGGCTCTCATATAGGCCTAACCTCCACATTTCTAAGTGGTTTCCACATAATCCTATTGCCTAGTTTTAAAGTGGATTTCATACAAGCCTAATCTCCACCTTTTTTGAGTGGCCAAGAGTGTCCTAGTTTCTATCATACATTTGATTATCCATGATAACATTATCATATTATAGATTATTCATGGGCTTTAGGAACCATCTCATATGAGACACATTTTTTATTGGTATTAGTTCATAACTTCACTTCATGTGGAAATTATGGAGCCAAAGGACTAGCTAGCCTTTGTATTCTGGAGCCACCTACTTAGAAGGATTAGACACATAGTTAAAATATCAATTAGCACACACATGATCACATAGCTTCACTTAGTGGGTGATGATGGAGCCAAAAGTCTAACCTTTGCATTCTTGAGCCACTCTAGAGGAATTGAACACTCATCTTTGTTTATGATATTACTTTTCATATAGCACATACCTAGTATATCCAACACATCCAACATCACTTAGCATCACAACAAGTTTTGTATTGGTTTACGTACCTAGTGAGGTGTATTCATTCCTTTATCTTCCTCTCTCTCTTACCCTAATTTATATGTTCTTATTTTAGATATGACATATCTAGTAAAAATTGATCTACTCTTTTTTTCTCTTATAGATTTATACTTCATGATGTGATCTCTATGCACACCTAGCATCACATAGCTTCATGGAATTCTCCTTTATAGGTAAAGGTACACTTTTTATTTTTCTTTTATCCTAGTATTTCACTTTGTTACATCACTAAAATAAAAGGGGGGAAATGTAGTCATACAAAATGTCAAAATTGGTAGCTTGAGTGTGGCTTGTGACACCCAATCCATAGGTCCCTCTTACATTATCTCATGACCCTTCTAGGCATCTTTTCAGTGATTCCCAGTCATCCATAGGCTTTCAAGACCTCATTCTAGTTTAGCCAGGACCTTTTTTTCATTCTTGTTCTATCCCCTCAGGTCTTAAGCCTATAGGATAGAATTTTTTGGGGTGGACTAAGTACTAGACCCTAGGGTTTCCCCTTTCTACTACTCCTATCTAATCACATTTTGAGCTCAGGTGACCATTTTTCCTGATTCCTCTTCTTCATTGTGTTAGCCTATCATGATTGCATTTAAAACATGACCAATAGATCTCTATAAAATCTCATTTAAAGTTTATTTATAAGAGTTGGCAATCATTTTCAAAAGCAAGCAAGAATACAAGCAAGACCACTAAAATAATTTTTTGTATTCTCTACATACAGTCAACCAATATAACCACAATATTATTCAAACCCTCACACCAATCCCTAGACACCTCAATCACATCTAGTTTAGTATTTTTTCATTCACATAACACTATTTAATAAAGCACATCAAGTGGGAGATATACATATGGATTAATGCCTCTTTAGAGTATTGGTATGTAGGTAGTGTGCCTACATAAGGGGTGTGGATACATGTTCAGTGCATCTTACACACACTAACCTACCCCCCTCTCTCTCAAGTTTCATTCAATCATATTAAATATCTAGGTTAGAGATTAAATTATCTTTACAAAGATCTTCGTCAATAGTCAAGACTTGAAATTTCATAGATAGACTAGTATAGGGATAGTAGACAAAACCTGGAAAACTCATATCTATGTGACAAGTTTAGAAAACAACAATAGGACCTAGACTATAGCACCAGACCCTGAAGTGTCCTATTTTTGATGCTCTTATCCTTTCACCAAATGAAAGCCAGTTCCTGATTTACAATAGTGTCCCAATCCTACATAGCTAGTAAAAACTTCTATCTTAGTCATCTCGGTCTAGTTTAAGCTAAGTTATATTTCTCTTTATGTATTACTATTTTTAAAAAGTTTCAAATTACAATTAAATTATATAAATTAGTATCTTAATTATTAAAATATTATTTACTAATTTAATTATCTCAAACCTTCAATTAAATTAAGAATAAGACACCAATATTCCCAAAAATTGTTAAATCAATAGGAGAGATAATAGATGCATCAGCTTTAGGCTCACTTGTTTGAGGTCTTATGATTGATTTTTTTATTAACTCTTTATGAAAACCTTCATTTTCAACTTATGTTGTAAGAATATAAATATCTCTCTAAATAATAGTCCATTGTTCATTATGATCTTTTTTAAGCATTATCATAACATTGATGAAATTATTCTCATTTAATAAATACATGATCTTCCAAAAAGAATCATCATATGACCCATTATCCCAAAGTACACAAAACCAAACTAATATGGCCTTATGACCCACTATGACAAGTAAAAGAATACATCCAATTTATTTACTAGTGGTTCTATCACATCCCATAATACTCAATGTGGTGCCCATTAAATATTTTTGATAAAGGACAAATCTATTGGTAAATGTATTCATTCATATTATTGGAATAATTATCATTGATTTCAAATGAATTGTAATGCATATCAATGAAAATGTCAAATGAAATTATTATCAAAAGTGAACGAAAGTGTCAAACAGAATTGTTACTGAAAGTGAAAGGAATTATTATTGAAAGTGAATGGAAACGTTGACGGAAATGTTGACATAAATGTTAATGGATTTGTCGATGGAAATGTCGATAAAAATGCCAATGGAAATTTTGATGGAAATGTCAATAGTCACATATTTTGGTGAAGAGGTGCCTCTTAGACGGGATGCATCCTTTGAAATCTATATAAGGGAGAAAAGATGTGGAAGAATTACAAGAATTTGATTTGATTGAATATCATATAAGTGTGAGAGAGAAGGAATTATAGAATCTTGTTTATGCATATCATTTGTGCAAAAAATAAGAACAGAATAGGATAAAATGAAATATAATCTCTCTTAATAAAAGAAGTGTGAAGAGTAGATTTATTTTAATGAAGAATATCATTTGAGAATTCTGAAAGATAGGAGAGCAAAAAGTTTATAAGAAAATTAGTGAGAGAGAAAGTGTAAGAGAAGAAAAACCATCATTCGATTTAAGAATCAATCATAGATGGTGGAATCGATTTGGCTTCGGGTCAATGTTTCATAGTCTATGGGTTGATGCTCCTATGGGTTGGTGCTCACGAATTGGTCGAGTTAATGATTAGTGAAGGGGATTAATGTCTCTAATGGGTGGGTGCTCATAATTTGACTGGGCTAATGCTTGGTTTGGGGATTGGCATCTCTAATAGTTTGGTGCTTGAAAACATTATAAAAGTATATAAAATTAATATTTTGTCATGGTTTTTTCTTGAAATGGTTTCCACGTAAATCTTGTGTTATTAATTGCTAAATCTTGAATGTTTATGGTTGTTGTAGTTGATTAAATTTAAAATATTAAAATATTATCTTATATTAATTCACCCCACCCCTCTCAGTATAATACTATACTAAATAATTGGTATTAGAGTGGTTCCTTCATATTCAGTCTAATCATTCAAAGGTAGATCTGAGGATCACACATGGCTAGTCATCAAGATCAAGATAGGTTCTCTACAAACAAAGCACCATTATTTGATGGAACTAATTATGTTTTTTGGAGTATAAGGATGAGAACATATCTTATAGATCTAGGGTTTTATCTTTGGTTATCATTAACAATAGGGTACATAGCACCAACAAATCAACAAATAGATCATATTAGAAAGAAGGCATGTGAGAATAATGTGAAAACAATGAATTCCATTTTATGTGGCTTATCAGAATTAGAGTTCATAAAAATAATTCATTAGGTGTCAGCAAAAGATATATGGGACAAAATTAAGAATATCTATAAAGGTGATGACAAGGTTAAGAAGCTGAAGCTTCAAATGCATAGAAGGTAGTTTGAAATTCTTAACATGAAAGATGAATAAAATGTTGTATCCTATCTTCTCTATGTGGATGAGATAGTCAACATGATGAAAGGGATAGGTGAGAAAATGGAAGAATCAATGATAGTGTAGAAATTACTAAGGTCACTTCCTATGAGGTATTATGCAAAAGTCTCAGCTATCAAAGAAATGAAGGACTTAGACACATTGAAGATGGATGAATTACATGGAATCTTGATAGCATATGAAATGAGAATAGAAACATAAAAACAATCAAAGCATGAAACATCGTCCAAAGCTTCAAAAAAAGTCAAAAATTCAAAACTTGAGTCAAGTGATGAATCAAAAGAAGAAGCTCTTTTTGTGAGAAATCTTAAAAAGGGATCTAGCAAGTATAAAGGTAAGCTTCCTTTGAAAATTTTCAATTGTGGTGAGATAGGGCATTTTGCTGCTAAATGTCTTCATGCAAAATATGATAATAGTGATGAAGAAGAACATGTTAATATAGGAAAGAGCAAACATTCATACAAAAAGAACTATAAGCCAAGTAAATATGAAAAAAAATAAAAACTATGAAAGATATAATAAAAGCCTCTACACCAAGGGGAGTAACTCATAAGAAGAGAGTAATGGGAGTACTTCAAAGAGTGATAAAGAATAAAATATTTTCATGGAAATAGAAACAAATAATGATGAATACCAAATGTTTCTACAAGAGGAATAAAATCTTGAGGATGAAGGAGAAGTGGATCTAGAAGAACTTGTTTTTGCCTTGAATGAAATAATGATGCTCAAGAAAAATAATTTAAAGAAAAAATATAGCTTCAGAAATATGAAGAAGAAGATGGAAATTTGAAAATGAACATATATCAAAGGTTCAAATAGTTGGAAAAGATCATTACCAGTCTAAAAAATCAATGAAAAGAGGTGGAAATAATTAAAGAGGTAATAAGAGATCAGATGAAATAAAAAGAGGAAACTTTTGCTAAGCTAAAATTTGAGATTGTTGCCTTGAGAAATGATTTGTAAAAATTAAATGCTAAATTGAAGTAGCTTAAAATTTGAGAAGAGCAACAAAGTTTTAGATGAGATTCTAGATCATCAAAGGTTATTATTTGACAAGTCGGGTCTTGGATATGGAGATGAACAAAATCTTACTAAGGAGGATGTTAAAATTTCTAAACCTATGAAGATAGAAGAGAATACTTCCCCAAAGAATGAAGTTATGCATGTAGAAGACAAAGTAAATAACCATTAGAATGATAGAAGATCATTATTTCCTTAATAGTATGATAGGTACCAAGGATTATTTTATGGCTATTAATTTAATTGTAAAAAAAATGGTTATAGAGTAAAGGAGTGTAAGAGAAATACAAGGAATGGATATGCATGAAATAGTGGCAAAAATGTAGATAAGGTGAATGGGCATGCAAGAAATGAGTATTCATAGAAGTATGGCACAAGTGAACGATGTGAGAGGAATGGGCATGGTTGGAATGGAAACAAAGATTCATATGGTTTCTCAGGTAGAAATTCATTTACTCCATTATTAAAAGACATTGTATGTTATAATTGTAATAATTATGGACATATAGTGATACAATATGGAAGTAATCCTATAGACTAGAACAAGAAAGAGGATGCTTGAGCAAAACTCAAAAGATAATTTATGCTAGTTTAGAAGTAGATGCAACATCTAAACAACTAAAAAGAGTAATTTGTGCTTGTGCAAAAGGCATAAGGAGCAATGGAAGAGAGGACATGATGGAACACAAATCACAATGAGAAATGGTAGTAAAGACCATGTTGAAACAAGAGATGTATGATGTGCATAGTGGAAATATGATACAAAAAAGAATAATAAAAGAAGGTATTACAATAAGTGGCATAAAATAATTTCAATATTATAATGAAAACAACAAAAGAAGATTTTTAGTGACTATGAGAAGAAGCATCAGCTCAGAGGGATCAGGTGTATAACCCTTTGCCATTGATGTCAAAGGCGGAGAGAGAAAATAAAAGGGGAGCACTACAACAAGAGGATAACCATGGGTAACCCTTTGTCATTGATGAAAAAGGGGGAGAATTGTAGATAGAGGGAGCAAAGGAGGAGAACCATAGCAAGGGGGAGTTCATATACTAATTAATGGGGATTACCATCAATGTCAAAGGGGGATATTGTTGGAATAATTATCACTAATGTCAAAGGAATTCTAACTGATATGAATAGAAATATCAAATGGAATTGTTGTTGGAAGTGAATAAAAGTGTTAAACAGAATTGTTACCATAAGTGAATGGAAATTTCAATGGAAATGTTAACGAAATTATCGATGGAAATGTTGATGGAAATGTTGATGGAAATATCAGCGGTCACATATTTTGGTGAAGAGGTGCCTCTTGGATGGGACACATCCTTTAAAATATATATAAGGGAGAAGATATGTGGAAGTATTACAATAATTTGATTTGATTGAAGATCATATAAGTGTGAGAGAGAAGGAATAGCATAATCTTGTTTATGTATATCATTTGAGCAAAGAAGAAGAGAAGATTACAAAATGAAATATAATCTCTCTTAATAAAAGAAGTGTGAAGATTAGATTTATTCTAATGAAGAATGTCATTTGAGAATTGTGAAAGAGAGGAGAGCAAAAATTATTTAAGAAAATTAGTGAGAGAGAAAGTGTAAGAGTTATATATATATACATATATATATATATATATATATATATATATATATATATATATATATATACATATATATATATACATATATATATATATACATATATATATATATATGTATGTATATATATATATATATATATGTATATATATATATATATGTATATATGTATGTATATATATATGTATATATGTATGTATATATATATATGTATATATATATATATATATATATATATATATATGTATATATATATATATGTATATATATATATATGTATATATGTATACATATATATATGTATGTATGTATATATATGTATGTATATATATATATATATGTATGTATATATATATATATGTATGTATATATATATATATATGTATGTATATATATATATATATATATATATATATGTATATAGCTCTTTCACAATGTTTGCAGACACCAACCTACTGGAGACACCAATCCCCAAATCAAGCACCAAATCAATCAATTTATGAGCACCCATCCATTGGAGACATACATACACATATATATATATATATATATATATATATATATATATATATATATATATATATATATAAGTAATATTTCATCATGGTTTTCTCCCGAAAGGATTTCCACATAATTCATGTGTTTTCTTGTGTTATTAATTGCTAGATCTTGAATGCTTATGGTGGTTGTGGTTGATTAAATTTAAAATATTATATTATACTAATTGCACCCCCCCCCCCCTTTCAATATAAGCATATGCTTAACACATATATTTTTACTTGGCCCATCATTATATGTGTTTACCATGGACACCCACATATGAAATTTTATATGAATAATGGCCAATTGTTAAATATATCATTTATAATCCCATGACTATAAAATAGATTTATAGGAGACCTTATTTATTTCATTAACCAATATTATGAATGCATACCAAGTTTATGGGATTTAGAAGTTTGTGGTGGTTTTCTTTGATTTGTCATGTGAACATTTCCTTGATGTTTGGATTGAGCGACATGATTTTGAGGAGGGTTAATAAATATTTCCAATCATTGATTAGATAAAACTATTGATTCATTGAAATTATTGTTGACACCATCTATTTAGGTTTGATTGTTATAAATAAGGTCTTGGATTTTATTTTTCAAAATAATATATAGTTTTAAAGCATGCATTTCACTCTATGATAATTGAAAAAAACATAAGTATTATAGCTCATAGGTAATGGCATTAATTTATATAACTCTCTAGTAGATGGTAAAGTAATCATATTGCATTCAAACATAATACTTTTAAATTTTTGATAATACTAAAAAGTTAGATGACTATTCCACTACATTTACCATATTCTTGGTCTTACTCTTGGGTATGAAAACATTATAATTACTTTTGGCCTTGAAATTTGGATCCTTACAAGATATGGACATTAGTTTCATATTTAATCATGTTGGCCTCTAAAATTTTGATCTCATAGTTTATAACTGCATGTAAAGTATCATCTAAAATGTCATAAGTGTTTTAGACCACTTTGTTTACAATAGGTAAATCAATCTATGATAGAAATATATTTTTATTTTACTATGATATAATTAGTTGAGTCATTTTTGTAATTAATTTTTGGAATCACAACACATACTAATAGTCTAATAATAATGTCCTTGTTTAAGTTGAGAATTCTTTACAAATGGAAATTTCATGCTAATACTTATTAAAAAAATGGGATATTAAATTGTTGTCTAATAAATTAAAATAATGCATATATTTTATTGGAAAATCATACAAAAAATCAACATAATAAAAAAATAAACTTATAGAAATGTCATTATTTAATAATTTAGCATTGTGACTAAAATCTTAGCAAAAGTATAAAATGATTTGATATGGTGCAAAGGGTATCATTGTCATAGAATAATTCATGATCTAGAACAAAAAATCCTATTGGATAAGGGTAAAAAACAACTTTATAATCTAATGGGATACTAAAATACTATTTAAAGTGAACCTCTTGTTTGGATTTTGAGACCATTAAAAGATAAATTTAACATATATTATTGTACATCACTCAAGGTTTACATCATAGTGGTCACTTCAGGGATGGGGAGAGATGTCATAATAGAATATTAAAGAATATAAACATGATTTTAAAATAGTAAAATTAAATATTGGGAAGAAGAGATGAAATTTTATAAGTATGTTGAGAAGGTTGTGTAATTGAGAAGATTAAGTAAAGGATTTGGAATAACTTAAAAATAAATCAAAGCATTTGAGAAATAAGAGATGCATTAATAAGATTTGAGTTAATATAAACATGAGGAGGAATGGTTTCATAAGGAAGCTGGAAATGACCACATTAAGAGGCATGGAAGGTGACCCTCTAATATCTTGATCCACATTATTTACATTAAAGTATCCATTATTTAATATATAAGGTATATATTATAACTATTAGTTAAACTAGGGGATATTGACTTAGGGTTTGTCATTTAATGTAATCACATGAAATATTCTATCTTTTTCTTTAGGGTTAGATGTGATGCTTTTACTAAACATTAAAATTCTAAGCTCAACTCTATCATTTTCATCATGGTGATCACTATCATAAGCTTTATCAATTTGATATATATTTACAACATTATCATACATACGCATTTCAAAATAAAGTTTAGCAAAATATATAATAGTAGAAAGAACATCAACATCATCGTAAAGTAACTTTGAAAAAATTAATAAGATTGCAATTTATTATTATAATTCACCTGATAGAGATATTAGAAATAATCACTTTTGGCAGCAGAAATGTAAACATATATATGATATAAATACCCTAGGGTTATAAAAAATTACACACATGCAACAAACTAAGATTTAAATATAATGCATAAGGGATAGGGATAATGATTTTAAAATATTGAAATTGGCCCTATGAAAATCAAATCAAACACAAGGAAATAAATATATAATCATAATAAGTGTAAGAGAGATTGAGCTCATTAAAATTTAATAAAGGAAAATATTCTTACACCAAAATTCCTTACGTCTTACTATACATAATGAAAACTAGGCCTAATCAGATTTAATAAATTAAAATAGTAAATCAAGCATAATTTATAATATATATTATTATATAATTAAAAATAAATGAAAATAGGAAGTTTCATTAGAATAATTAATTTCTAATGACTCTATAGACACTTACTAAAAATAAACAATAGAAAGCATATCTAAATAGCGAGGGAAATAAAACTTAGAAAAATTGAGATGGACAATTAGATAATTTTTCAAAGTGCACTCTTATGGAAGATTGAAGACATTTCTAAGATCATCAAGTTATTTTTTTTACAAGTGTAGATACCTAAAAAATGATTTCATGGTTATGTCACGTACTACAATATTTAAAAAGTATCACTCAATTTTATTAAACTATGCTAATATTTCTTGGAAATTGATCTCATTTTATACAACACTAACAACTCATCCCATATGAATTAAAAATAAGGATTGATTAGGGATCTGATGTTATCCCTTAATTACTAATAGGTGTAGACATATAAATTTTTTATTATAAACTTGAAAATATCAATTTTAATCAATGCTTAACATACATGACTTTTACATACATAATTGACTTATGCTCATAGTCTCTCATAGCAATTTATCCATATATGAGCTTTGCCTTCCTGATTTTAGGCCATACACATACAACATATCCTTATTCATTTCATATAAATTCATTATCCTAATAATATTTTCACCTAATCTTAGAACATTATTTCTTATTTCATGGATGGCTCTAGCCAAAAGCATATGTATTTGGTTATTGGAGTTGTCTGTATTGGATATACTCATTTGCATGATCTCTAAAACTATTTTCCCAAATTCAAAAAAAAAAATTGGGTTGTATTGTAAAATTCACATGTAGTTTTTGAGGGGGAATTAACCAAAGATTCTCCTATATATACACATAAATCCTAAGCCTTTATATTGTATTGATTAACTCTTATCTATTATTGCATAGGCACAAAAAAGAACACATCCACACATCCTTGAGTTACTTCCCTAAATTATCCAAATCTGAAAACCCTCAAAGGAAAAACCATTAATCCATGTCCTAATACTGATGGAATCATCCAAGATCTGACTAGATAGAATTCAACACATAAACACAAGCTTATGAATGTATAAGTAAGGATAAGTAGAACTCCATTGTTGAGAATTAAATCAAGCTAGAGAAAAGATAGACAATCTTGTATTCAAAATTTCCTTGATTAGACTGATTACAATAAATTTAGTAAAGGTACATATATAGGTGGAAAATAGGCATGACCCAACATCATCATGCATGCAGGATTAACTGCCCCAATGACCTAATAACACTTAAGTAAGCTAAATAATTGTGTAGGTAAAAACATTTAAATGAAATAAAAAACTAAACTAACATCCCCTTAAGAATAGCTTAGGTGGGTATCATAATTGGTGGTATGCCCTTAACCTATAGTGTATCTAAAATATGTGTGGTCGACTTATGGCTTACATACCTTTGTAATATATTATTGCATTTCTAGATGTTCTTAGAATGGTCACCATAAATAATAATCATGGCTAAGTAGAATAAATATAAGAGGTAGTCATTAGCCTTTTATCATCATATTGTGAATTCTATTCTTATTGCATTGTTGTGCAAGTTACCCCCATAAAATTCAAGTATTCTACTCTTTTTCCAATTGTTATCGTGGATATGCTTATTCTTTTAAATTATCAATTCTAAGATATATTATTTTATTGATGTGAATCATATAGGTAATTTCATTACAAGTGGTATTAGAGATTTGATTTGGGTAAATTTATATGGTGTTATTTTTTTGGATCTAGCATCATGAGTACTAAAAAGTCAAAAAACATAACTTATGATCTAGGAAGAACTATTTTTTTTCATCACCTAAGTTTTGTTCATGGATTTTTTTTAAAGGAAATAATAAAAATAATTGTAAAACAAAGTCTAGAAATTTTTAACTTGTGAAAATTAGCAGTCATTGGATTCATCTTTGTGAGATTATTGTAATCATGTATTCCTTTGGTACACTTTTTTAGGCTATAAATTATCACCCTTCTTTGCATTAGAATTAATTGGATTCATCTCAGTGAGGCAATCATAATGGTCACATTTACCACTACATTTTGTGGGTTGAACCCCTCCTAGGGTTTGTTTATGGATGGTCCTAATGTTCATGGATATGGGAAAGGGAAATAAACTCATAAAACTCCTCACAAGAATGACATGGATTTCAAAACTTTTGATCAATGTATTTTGAAGGTAGTTTAACAACTTCATTTAGAATTGGATGGTATGGTATATAAATATGATTTTGATGCAGCTAAATAGTACATCACGGGGTTGAGAGGGGACCTAATTGTATTGAAGAGTCAATTATAATAAATAACTAGGAAATTAGACAACTTTACAGCTCAACCATTATGAAATAACCCTCCACCACTCTAGTTTGGTTTTCCTACTCTAAACAATCAAAATACCAATACTAGTTAGAATTTAAGGTTTCCAAAAGTAGACTTGCACAAGTTTGATTGTTATGATACACTCACATGGATCATTCAAATTAAAAAAATTATTTAATTTACATGACTCTATGCTCAGAAAAGGTGGTCATGGCATCTATGTATCTAGAACCTGTTTTATTCATTTGGTATCAATGGTTAAGTACTCAAAAGAAAAATAAGGGTCTCTTAGTTTCTTGGTCAGTATTTTTTGATGAATTGTGGCTCCAATATTACAATAATGTGTCAAAAAATAATTTAGCTAGTTAACCAAACTACACTTAATAAGGACTACAAAGTATTATTTTAATCAATTTTAGAATCTCTCCTTATGTGTGGTGGACATCACTAAGGAAAATATTATTGACCTATTTTTAGGTGGCCTCAAGGATAGTATCCAATTGGTGGTTTGCATGTTTTGTCCCAATTTAGTATCCGAAACCATACCAAGGGCATACATGTAAGAGAAAAAAGAGATTATAAAAGTAATACCTTTTACTAATGTTCATGAACACACTTTATTAGCACCATAATTTCATCATCCTACCCATTTGACCCCTAATAAAGTTGAGGAGATGAATGTAAAAGGTTTGTGTTTTGGCTATGATAGAAAATGAAGCAAAGGACATTACGATGATGAAAATATGTCGTTTTACATTGAAGGCACCAATGAATATGATGAAGCCTCAAGTGTAGGTTTGGATGAACCAATCAATTAACAACTAACCACTCTACCACTAAGCTATTGAGGAACAATGAAGGTTTATATCTCATATATATTCAATACTTGATTCTTTGAATGGTCTATCACAAGGAATGATAAATATTTATTCAAGACTGTGGAACACCCACACCTTCCTATGTGTATTATAGGCTATATTATAGGTATAAAAGGTCATGATATCAATCCCCTTTCTTCTAAAAATCTTTTGGGATAAGGGGTGGTGGCGATCAACCACCACTACCATAATCATCTTCACTGTCCTCATTTCAGAAATGTGTATTGATAAATCGATACAATGATAAAAATCTACCAGTGAGCTGATTATGCTCACTCTACCAAAGGGGAAAATATACCTCTCTATCCTTTGTCTTTTCTCTTATGCTTAAATCTAGTAGGTAATAAACTAACCCTCTTTACCTATTTTTCTGAACCTCTTATAAAGTTAAATAGAATAGACATGGTAGCACTTATAACTATAATGTGATTCATGAATAGAATTTAAAATTGCTCCCTTTCCCAGATCAATTACTATTTATCTTTCCTACCATTTCATATTATGTACTGTCTAATACTAATACTCCTCAAACTCTTAAAGTGGCGGGTTTCCTCAATAAATAAAAGGGGACTGTGTTCATTGACTCTAGGAGTACATAAAACTTCATCAATAGTAATTTGGCTACTATTTTGAATTGTTTCATTACCTATTGTTATCAAATATTGAACCATAGAGGAGGTTTCTAAAGCCTACTATAATATTTGGGTAACATGGGAATACTTCCAGGTATGTGGGTTTACCTATAGTAGAAGTAGACCTCTAGGTTTAAGGGCTAGCTCCATGAATCTACCTTGAAGTGCTTATCACCTATACTAATTATTTATTTATGGGAAAAGGGATAGAATTATGCATGAAATAAATCTACTCTAATCAGGTTATACACCATGAATATATCCACTATGCTATCATAATTCTGTAAGTAAGAACAAGACCTACAAACTAGCCTCAAAGTCCTAAGATGTTCTAACATAAGTGTTTCAATATAGAAGTAATATGCATGAGACAACTCAAGGTAAGTAGACCAGAGATCAGATTATTTTATCTAAGGACACATACACACTTTAAAGGAGATGAACACGCTATCTAGACTCTATATGGCCTATTATAATAAAAACTCTTGCATAAACATGAACAAATAAGGATAATCAAGGATAAAAATTATCACTAAACCTCACCATTAATCACTTCACACACTTAGACAAAATTTTCAAGAGATTAAACCATATTGCATTTATTTTCAAATTAAAATTACAACATCAAACTATTAGGGCTTCACCATACATGGAATGTAATTATTAAACAAGAGCCAAAATGGTTAGTACTTATAAAATTTAAGAGAGAAGAGAGGAGAATGGAGTCTAAGAGTCACAAAAACACTTGTCAAACTAAGAAAAGGAGTTACATTTGTAGAGCAATGAAGTATAGGATAGACCATGTAATATATACTTAGACAAATGTCCTTTAAAGGCATGAAATTCCTCAAATCTAGCGTCAGACTCTTCAACTACATGTTTGAAAACTACCTTCATCATTTGTCCTTCCATGATTTTTCCATAATATATTAGGGAAATATGAGATGATTAAACTATAAGGTAGGGATTATAAATGTGCCCAATCATGCACTACATGTGTCCTTATTCATCAATATTCTTCTGGCCAAGCGTTCTCACTGCCTGCAATCATAATCAGCCTCCTTTCACTCACACTTCACACTTGGCACCAAAGAGTTATTTAGTTTTCCAATCCAATCTAAAAATAATGTGATGTGACAATTTTCAAGGGTCTTCAAGTCTCTATATCCATTAGGCATACCTTAAAATGCCTCCAAATTAGAGATTTCATCTTCTTACTTGGTGATCATCTCTCATTCACTATGCTATTCTGGATTGGCTAAAGTGAAGGTACTTTCAAATGTAATTTTGATATTTTTTGAAGTAATAAATGTTTTTTTATGGTTATATTATGTCCTATTCTCTTTCTAAAATTGATTCTCACCTCTTGACTCTATTTTGTACCTGTAGAACATCAAAAACTATCAAGAAAATCCAATTCACACCATCTTTGTACAAGTAGGGTAGGAACCAACTTGATGGGAAATAGCCCTGGTTATTAATTTTAAATTTCCAATAATTTACCAACTCATTCTAGCTCATCTATATGCCTTTCCTTCTTCATATTTCCCACCGAGTCCTTATCAAGGGTTTTAGAGGGTTTTAAGATGTTTTGGCTCTTAAGGATTGTTCATAGAATCCTGACATTCAATCTTCTAAAAAATGACACTAGAATTTTTTTTTTACCCTTTCCAACATAAAATATCTCCTTTAGTTCCCATGCTAAGCCTTCATATAGGTATGAGCTTCTACACTTGCCTTCTCAAACTCTCCTTCACATTTTGCATACCCTGTCATGAACTTAAGCCAAGAAATGGCTCTTATATGACCTTATCTACATTAAAAATTATTTGACACATCTTATAGCCTCCTATTAACATGTTCCAATTCATTTCAATGTTCATTTATTTTTAATAAATTAAATGGACCTCTTTAAGCCATCAGCTCTAGTTAAGACTTAATAGGTACGTCTACATCTATATAGGATTAGGCCAGCCTATTTAGTCTCAAACACCTATGGAACCTCATTAATTTTCATACATATTAAAAACAACTTTGTAAATCTCCTTGTAATATCTCATCAGTTTCTATTTACCTTCCATCATTGATCTACTAAACCTACAAGATTTAGCTCTCTAGGAGTGCCCTTTATTTGAGATAGAACAAAGGGAACTTTCCCTATTATCTCAAGAAAAATAAATATATGGGAGGCTTATTGAATTTATGGGGACCTAATACACTTTATTGTAAGTCTAGATCATGTCAATAGTACCTTCAAACATCTCAAATCCTAAGATAGACTTTTAGCATGATGATTGTGTAGGATTTTGTGTGTGGACTATAAGTTATTATATGAAACCTTTCCATGATTTGTTTTACTTGTTATGGAAGTCTCATGATATGAATACTATAATTTTCAATGTGATTTTATACATGTAAAAACCTTACAACTTTTCCAAACTCTTCATTGCATACCCTCCACTTGACAGGGCTGGTTGATAGTCAACTGTGAGTGTGTTGCTTGCTCCAAAAAGCATACCTATAGGTGAACACTGGTATATTGATCCTTTCATTATTTCCCCATAATATTAATAAAGTATATAATGCTATTTTACATTCATTTAGGATTTTTCTCATCATACCTATGCTAGGTGATCCTCCAAATCACTATGTTCTATCTCATTTTCATGCTAGAGTTGATTGTGGTTGACCATTTTGGAGAAAAAGAGGTCCTATAGGTGTATATGCATGATTTGAAACATGTGTTTCAAATATAAAGTTCCTTTTGATTTTTCAAACCAAATCCAATCTTTAGGGTTTTGTGTTTGTAAACCTAATCACCAAGGTTTACCTATGAACTTAAAAATATCTACAATCAAATTGTAGGTCATCATTTTGAAGGCAAGGGCACACCTATAGATTTTGATAGAGGTCAATACCTTGTACTTGATCCTCGTTGATGTTATTTGAAATAAAATGTCTCCTTAACCTCAATAGGATCACCAAACATGAATTTATTCTCTTGTTATGCCACCATAGACAATAAGGCCCTTCGGAGTCAAGGCACTACAAAGAACATTGACCTTCTGCAATGAACAAATAAATGGATTTGAAGCCTTCTAGAATGATACTCTACTGGAAAAGCCAATCACTCTCTTTTTCAAGGTGTTACCCTATATGAGGGATACAATATGGATACATTTAAATTCATCTATGCTCTATGTCACATGATCATATAGTAGCACCAAAAGTATCTAGGGCTCTATTTTAGAGTTTTTAAGGAAACAAGTCTCTAAAACTCATTCTCTATATGTGTATATGACTACTAAATTGTGCCCACTACTTTATAGATTTACCATGATTTTTATGGAACCAATAACATTTTAGGACCTTAAATAAGGTCTCAAAATATGTTCACACACCTCCATAAAACATTTTCAGGTCTCTGTAAGAGTCCCCTATAGGTGAACATATAATATACATGGAAATGAGTAGAGATATAGGTCAATGTGCATAGTTATGCTCTAAAACCAATCCTAAATATTCTCAAAATTCACAAAACTGATCCTCTTGACTATGAAGGACTTGAAACAATTTTTAATACTTCCATTCTAATGCTCTCAATCTCTTGTAGGTGAACATCAATGGTGTAGGATTGCGTATGTGGCTTGATTTGGTTGTCATACTCAATCAAATTCCATTTGAGGGGCTTAGCTTAACTTCTCATGTTCCAAGAGAATTATCAACACCCTATAATTCCTCATTGCCTTTCCATAGATCCTAGACAAACTTTCATATGCTTGACTCACCATGACTATAAGTGAGTCCCTGATGGAAACTTGACTATGTGAAACATGACTATACTCTTGCTCAATGTATGACCTTGAGAAACTAATCTTGGAAGGAATAAGATTTTTATGACTTCTAATAGGTATGGAACATTATATATTCTTCTTCTTGGAACCATTGTAGGAAGGGAAAACTTCTATAGTTGATGAACATGCCTTTAACTCTACTAGTATGCTTAAACTACAACTTAAGACATTTTAGCTTATAAAATCACCTCTAAACATGAAAACAAGAATGGAAACCATTAAATAATTATGATCACATCCTCTAAAATCAATTTTACCAACTAGATTGTATGAACAATCTCATACAAGAAAACCTACAGGGTGTGGGGATTAGCAAGCAACATGAAACAATCTTCTTAATAATGGTTCATAAATCATAGAAACCATTATTTTAAATCATACCATTAAAATCAAGTATACCAATTTTACTATCCACCACCAATATAATTTAACTTGGAACCTCTCCTACTAGTCACACCATCAAAAAACTTGTTGACCAGTTTTGCATGTCTAGTGGAGGGATGGAGAAATAGAATGGTTTTCAGCCATTTTTTATGATTCCAAAGTAGATCAATCATGTAAATGAAGTCAGGGAAGTTTAATATCCATTCTATAATATTTTCCCACGTGCTACTCTCCTCTATAGGTCATACAACTACCAAAATTCCTTCTTTTCATTTGTTTTCTTGATTTCAATTAAGAACCTACAATATTCAGTTAGGACTAGCATTCCTAAAAAGGAATATGATAGATTGGATGTTGTAAGATATTTTAGAACACTTTTCTATTAATTAAAATTGTACCACCTTCATAAATGGCCCAAATATGACCTTTAAGTGACATAAAATGACTTAGGACTAGATTTAACTATGATCAAGGCTAATAACACATTAAATGAGATCACATTAACCATGACACACCCTATAACATGCTAATATACCCATATATCATTTTTTTTTACAATAGGGGTTTGACCTATTTTGACTTGTGATCAAAATATCCAACATTCTTGTTGATTTCCTAGGTGTGGTATGCTTGTTATGCCAAGACCAGTAGCCTAATCTTGTCCATTGGGCCATGAATTCACCTATACACAAGTATGATACTAATTTTTCATTTTAAACCATACCAAAACACAAATAAACGACACACAAATAAATACACACCAAAGGAAACAAACATGTGTTCAATTAGAACACTTATGAAACACAACACACACAATAGAAACAAAACACAAACCTATTATAATATTTATAAGACCTTACTCTTGAGGTGAAAAACATCTTACCATACTTCAACCAAGGTCAAATATGGTTCCTCTTGCATCCTTTTCACTCCATTAAGGCAATATAGCATGTGAAGTATGATCATCACCAACCACCTGAATGTGTAGATGGTCAAGAATCTTACCATCTTTGGATCTCCTCATATCTACAAGTGGAATCTTTAGAGACTTCATGAATGCTCTCTTTTGCTTTCCAAGGGTCTGGATGAAACTATTATGATCTCTATCATATCCATTGGATTTTCTTCAAACTACATGATAGAAGACATGATAGTTGCCTCAACCTTTATATCATCTTAGGTAGAATGTGATTGATGTGGATGATCATCAAGTCCCTCTTCACCATATTCCAATACCTCTGAATAAGGTTCAACTTCATGTAGAGAACTTGATTTCCCTTCAAACACAAACATGACTACCTTGACTTCACTGGGCTTCTCTATAACTTTAGGCTCTTGAATAACAATATGGCATTCACTTTCATGTTTGATAGAACACTCAACAACATTAGTTTCATCAACAAACTTGACATCAAAAATGCAATCTTTTTTAGAAAAGGGAATCTTACCCAACTGATCAAATTATTTGTATATGGCATTGAAAGTTTTCCATAATTCATCCTTATTCACAACATGATACACTTTTACATGTTTGGTGATACAATCAATAACTTGCTCATTAAGATTATTAACACAGTCATTAGATATGCACTTCTTATGAGGAGGGATAATATTTTTTAACTTATCAAATTATTGACATATGGAGTTGTACCTTTTCCATAAGTCATCTTCTTCCTCATGAATGTAATCATCAAGGGAAACTTTATCAATAGTAGGTAGAAAGACATCATTCTTCTCACTATGGTGATCCATTAGGTTCTTAAATATATCATCATCATATGCATGTATCAAGTAGTTACTCTTAATAGCTTGTGATAAATAATGGTTAACACTTACCTCAACTTGCTCAAATGGTTCTTCATGGATGATATAGGTGCCAATGTCAGTTTTCTCAAATTATGCATAAAGATCATGTTCATAATCATATGTAATATACTCATATATATATTTTTCATCTATACCCTCAAGTTTTGAACAAACATAATCATCCACATTAGACTCTTTCTCATTGATCACATATTTCAATTTAGAGCTTGCTTCAACATAGGGTTTAATGTGGAATATTTATAGTGGCTAAGTTATTATGGTCACCTTGGTTCTATATCTTGTCCTAAAGTCCAAGAATTACCAATTAACTAAGATGTACCACTTATCTTGGTTGTAAAATCTCTTGAAAGGTAGATCATAAAATGAGTAGGCAAGTCCACGACAACAATGTCTTGGAGGATAGGGAAACTAGGATAGTCATGTAGAAAAAACTTCAACCCTTTGATCAAACCTATTATCTTGGTAGGAATATAATTAAAATGAAGCACTCCTTTACTATGTGGTTCATATTTTAGGCCCAACTTATTATCTACAACTTTAGACATGACTGATGTAGAGGTACCACTATCAACTATGCAATTGTGGACTAGTTTGTCACCCATAATAAGAGTGAGGTAGAAAGGTGGAGGCTTATCATTTTTGGTAGATGGTTACATAATTTTTTTAGGGGTATTTGTAATATCTACATGAAAATAACTATTTCTTGAAGATGAAGGACTAGTAGGGATAGTGGAAAGGTATTTTTTAAGAGATCCTTTTGGTCAGGCATATGGAGGACATTCCAAAGGGAAATGGATGCCTTGGAATTATTTAATGAATCCACTATGTTTATATCAGAAATTCTTACCTTCTCTTGATTCCTTAGAGGCAAAGAAGTGTTTTTAACTTGAGAAATTGAAGGACCTTGAGGAGACCTTACCACATTCTAATTTGGAGGAGGTGTAGGAGTGTTAGGGACTATCATACTTGTATTCATGCCTTGTTTCCTTAAAAAAGTATTAGATGGATTTTTAGGCACATTATTGCTACATACTAAATCCGTCCTCTTATATCTAGTGTTGTCTTCAATATAAGCTCCTTGATTGAGCATAAAAGTGTCCTCAATTATGAAGTTGGTGAAGCTTTCTCTTTGAGATGGCCAACCTTAATTTACTTGCATCATGACTTCATCTTTACTTGATAGTAGAGGAGTGACTCCCCCTTGAATAACTAGATATTGTTCTCCTCTTTCATTTACATCCATGAATTGAACTTATTACCACTCTTCTCCTTTCACCAAGTTGCTATGCACTGATACCATCTCTCTTGTGTTGGTGGTGGAAGTAGGATTGTACACATTGGCATGCCTATTGAAATTAGGTTGCCCTTGACCTCTCACTCTCCCATGTTATTGACTATGTTGCTTCTAATATGGAAAGGTATTTTGATTAACACCTAGATAAATAGTGTATTGCCTAAGCTTAGCTTCTAACCATTGAGTAGATGCATCTTTATCCATGGCATCATCTTCCTTCTTAGGAGTAGTCATAGTCCTAGTATTTATACTTAGAACTTGGGAAATGTTTGGAGAAACAATAAAAACATTATTTATTAGAGTCATAAACTTTATGAGGTATAATTCTTACTTGAATGAGGAAATTCGTATCTCTAATGGCAAGTTCATATGCTTCAAAAAGAGTGAAACCACCCATATATTGAATCATGATGGCAATTACAATACCAATGGCTCTCAAATATGTAGGGAAAATAAAGCTATCAGGTTGTCTCATGGGAGGAGGCAACCTATGCCAAGTCTTTTATAATCTTTCATTGAAGTCATGCATTATTTCCTTGGGGGTTCTTTGGATCACATTGATATGATATATGAGTGAAGTGTGGTCATTTTCATATTCAAATCTTGAATTTAAAAACACTCCAAATTCATCCCATGTTGTGATGCATCCATTGAGTAAAGTCCTATACCAATCAAGTGATTTCCAAATAAGGGATATGGTAAGGAGTCTAATGGAAATATTTTCCTCAATGACATTGTGGAAACTATAGAATTTTGATATATCCCTAATGTGTTGAATAGGAGTGACATGGCCTTCACCATTGAATGTGGGAACACTCTTTATAACATTATGGGGAATGGCATCATATGCATCAAGATGGATTATATTTTTAGAATTAAATGTAGGGAAGGCATGTTTCCTACCTATTATTTACTCACTTTCTTCCTCACTTTGTTTGTCTTATTGGCTATCAAATTCATCTTGTTCTTCAAAGGGTAGAATAGGATGAGGTTATTGAACTTCAAGAGGAAGTTCAAGTTGAATAGGTGGATTGATGGGATTGAAAACTCTACTAGAAGATGACCTAGTAAGAACCATGAAGTATGAGAGCAAATATATGACAAAAAAGTGGTCTACAACCAAATTTTACCTCAAATGCAGTCACCAAATGCTTAGTAGCACAACAATATAAAATTGATGTTGTCAAGACCATTATTTACCTTGACAAGTTGTCTTTAGGATAATGGGTCTCACTAAGCATGCCAAAACTATTGTTACCAAATCTTGCACCATAGAGGAGATTTTTCAAGCCTACTCTAATATTTGTAAAAAATGGGAATACATATAGGTATGTGGGTTTACCTATAGTATAAGTATACCTCTAGGTAAGGGCTAGCTCCCTAAATTTACCTTAAAGTGCTTATCACCTATACTAACTATTTTTTTGTGGGAAAAGGGATAGAAGTATGCATTAAAAAAATATACTCTAAGGGGGTGATACATCATGAATATATCTACTACACTATCATACTTATTTCACTAATAACAAGACCTATAAACTAACCTCAAAGTCTTAAGATGTTCTAACATAAGCGTTTCAATATAGAGGTGATATGCATGAGACAACTCAAGGTAAGTAGATCAAAAATCAAATTTTTATATCTAAGGACACTTTCACAATTGAAATTATCTTAACACACTAAATACACTCTATATGACTTATTAGAATGAGAAATCTTCATAAACATGAAAGGATAAGGAGAAGCAAGGATATAATTATCACTAAACCTCACCATTCATCACTTCACACACTTAGAAAACATGTTCATGAACTCAAACCACATTTAGTTTATTGTCAAAGGAAAATTGCAACATCAAACTATCAAGGCTTTTCCATACATGGAGTAGAATTAATAGACAAGAGCCAAAATGGCTGGTACTTATATAATTTGAGAGAAAAGAGAGGATAATGGAGTCCAAGAGTCACAAAAACACTTGTCAAAATGAGAAGAGTTACATATATAAATTAATGAAGTATAGGATATACAATTCAAGGTCTACTTGAACAAATGTGCCACAAAGGCATGAAAATCCTCAAATTTGGCATGGGACTCTTCAACTACATGTTTGAAAACTACCTTCGTCATTTGGCCTTCCATGAGCGCTCCACAATAGACTAGGGATAGATGAGATGATTTAACTATGAGGCAGGGGTTATAAATAGGCCCCACCATGCATTTTATGTGTCCCTAATCATCAAGATTCTTCTAGCTAATTTTTCTCACTTCATGCAGTCATAAACACCCTCCTTTCACTCACCCTTCACACTTGGCACCAAAGAGTTCCTTAATTTTCCAATCTAATCCATTAATAAGGTGATGTGATACTTTTTAGGAGTCTAAAAGTCTCTATATCTATTAATCAGACCTTAAAAAGCCTCCCAATTAGTGTTTTCATCTACTCACTTGGTGATCATCTCTCATTTACTATGCTATTCTAGACTGGCTAAAGTAAAGGTACATACAAAGGTACCTATGAGATTTGTTGAAGAAATAAATGGCTATGGATGGCTAGATTAGGTCCTATTTTATTTCCCAAAGTGATATTCACCTCTTGACTCTCTTATGTACCTAAATAACATCAAAAACTATAAATAAAAGCCAATTTACACCTTGTCCATACAAGTAGGGTAGGAGCCAATTTAATGGGAAAGATATCGGGGATTACTCTACAAGTTTCAATCATCTCCCAAGTAATTTTATCTCATATATATGCCTCTCCTTCATCTTTCCCACTGGTTCCTTATCAATGGTTTTTAAAGGGTTTTAATATGTTTTGGATCTTAAAGATTATTCATACAATCCTGACATTCAATATTCTAAAAAATTCCACTAAAACCTTATTTTTGACCCTCTCCAACATACCCTAGCTCCTTTATTTCCCATGATAAGCCTTTGTATAGGTATGAGATTCTAAACATGCCTTCTCAAACTCTCCTTCACATTTTGCATACCCTGTCATGAACTTAAGACATGAAATGGATCCTATGTGACCTTATGTACATGCCAAAGTATTTGACACATATTATAACCTTCTATGAATATTTTCCAATTAATTTCAATGTTAATATATTGTCAAAAATGGAAATGGACCTCTTCAGGCCATCAGGCCTAGTTAAGACCTAATAGGTTTGTCTACATCTATGTAGGATTAGGCCACCTTGTTTAGTCTCAAACACCTTTGGAACCTCATTCATGTTCATAAATGTTCAAAAAATCTTCTTACATCTCCTTTAAAGGTCTCATTAGCTTATATTTCACCTTCTCATCATTGACCTACTAAACCTATAGTGTTTAGCTCTCTAGTAGTGCCCTCTGTCTGAGATAGAACAAAGGGAACTTCCCCTATTACCTTAGGAAAAACAAAGTTATGGGAGGCTTCTTTAAGTTATGGGTACCATTTTTTCTTAATTTTAGGTTTGGATCATGTCAATAGTATGTACAAATGTCTTGAAACTTAAGATAGACTTTTAGCATGATGACTATGTAAGCTTTTATGTATAGATTGTAGGTTATTATATGAAACCTTTCCATGCTCTATTTTCCTTGTTATGTAATTATAATGATATGGATACTATAATTTTAAAGGTTATTTTATACATATCAACACTTTACAACTTTGTCAAACTCTTCATTTCATACCCTCCACTTAAAAGGCCTAACTAATAGTTAATTGTGACTATGTTATTAAGTCCAAAAAATATTCATGTAGGTCAACACTAGTATATCAAACCTTTCATTATTATGCCATAACCTTTTTTAAGTATCTAATGCTACTTTACATGCATTTATACTTGTTCTCATCATACCTATGCTATGTCATCCTCCAAATCACTATGTTCTAGCTCACTGTCAGGCTACAATTGACTATAGTTGACCATTTTAGAGCAAAAGATGTCTTGTAGGTGTATATGTAGGATTTGAAACCTATTATTCACATCTAGAGTTCATTCTAAGTGTTGTAACCAAATCCAACCTAAATGGGTTTGTGTTTGCTTACCTAATCACCAAGGTTCACTTAAGAACTTGCAAACATCTATAGTCAGACTGTAGGTCAACATTTTGAAGGTCAGTACACACTTGTAGATGTTGATAGACATCAATACCCTACATTATAATCCTTGTTGATGATATTTTAAACAAAAAAATATAATTCACCTCAATAGTATCACCTAACATGAAGGTATGCTCTTTTTATGCCACCCTATACAATAAAGCCCTTTGGAGTCAAGGCACTGCAATGAACACTAACCTTCTATAGTGAACAAATGCATGGATTTGAAGCCTTCTAGCATGATACTCTATTGGCCAAACCACTCACTCTATTTTGTAATGTTTTACCCTATATGAGGGATACAAGATGGATGGATTTAACTTTATCTAGGCTCTATGTCACATGATCATAAAGTAGCACCAAAAGTAGTTAGGGTTCAGTTTTGGAGTTTTTAAGAAAGCAAGCCCCTAAAAATCATTCTCCATATGTGTATATAACTACTCAAGTATGCCTGATACTTTATATATTTACCATGATTTTTATGGAACCTATAACATTATAGGACCTTAAATAAGGTCTCAAAACATGTTCACACTCCTCCATGAAACATTTTCAGGTCTTTGTGAGAGTCATGTGTAGGTGAACAACAGTATACAGGGAAGTGAGTAGAGATATAGGTCAATGTGTATAGTTATGTTCTAAAACCAATCCTAAACCTTCTCAAAATTCATCAAACTTATCTTATTCACTATGAAGTACTTGAAAAAAGTTTGAATTCTTCCATTTCAATGCTCCTAGTCTCTTGTAGGTGAACATAAATGGTGTAAGACTATGTATGTGGCTTGAATTAGTTGTCCTACTAAATCAAGTGCCATTTGAGAGACTTAGCTTAACTTCTAATGTTACAATATTATGTTCAACACCTTATAATTCTTCATTACCTCTCCATATATTCTAGATAAGCTTTCATATGCTTAACTCACTATGATTATAAGTGAGTGCCTATAGGAAACTTGATTGTGTGAAACATGACTATACTCTTTCTCAATGCATGACCTTGAGAAAATAATATTGGAAGTAAAAATATTTTTATGACATATAATAGGTATGAAACATCATATTTACTTTTATTTAGAACCACTGTATGAATTAAAAACTTCTACAGTTGATGGACATGCCTACAACTTCACTACTATAATCAACCTATAACTAAAGACATTTGAGATCATAAAATCAACTCCAAACATTAAAAAATAATTATAACCATGAAATAATTATGTTAACATCCTCTAAAATAAATTTAACCAACTAGATTATATGGACAAGCTCATACAAGAAGAAAATTTGTAATGTGTGGGGATTAACAAGTAAAATGAAACAATCAACTTTTTAAGAATGGTTCATAAAGTATAGGCAACCATTATATGAAATAGTAACCTGAAAATTAATTATAAAATTTTCACTATCTACCACCAAGATCATTTGACCTAGAACCACTCTTAATGCTCGTACCATCAAAAGACCTGTTGACCAATTTTACATGTCTAGTGGTGCGATGGAGAAACAAAGTAGTTTAAGCCATTTTTTATGTTTCAAAAGTATATAAATCACATAAATTAAGTCATGAAATTTTAATATCCATTCCATAATATTTTCCCATGTGCCACTCTCTTCTATAGGTCGTACAACTACCAAAACTCCTTCTTTTCACTTGTTTTCTTGATTTTAGTTAGAAACCTATTATCACATGGATTTTCAGCCTTTGAGGAGATTTAAAATATCTCCTCATCCAATTTTCATAATTAAAATAGCTCTAGGCTTGTGGGTAGCCTAAGGATGACATGAATCTCTAGATAGGGCTAGCTCCCTTGATATACCACTTTGGATTGCAACTATACCTAAACTTTGAGGGTGAAAAGGGAGAGAGATAACTAAAATAAAAATATTATAATGGAGGTGATACACCAAATAAAATTATTATTTCCAACTAGCTACATGTTACACATGAAATCAAGGGACAAATTGAGCATACACTTCTCCAATTTGCATCTTCTCACATCAATGTTACATTATTAAGTTATAGATGAATGCACATGGCTAGGAGGACTAAAAAAGATGAATATGAGGGAAATAATGAATATAATAACTCACTCAATCCTTGACATTTCCTAGAACACTTCATATTCCTTGCAAGAAGAAACTTTCTAACTGTAAATAGATGCAAGAATGAGACAACATGCTAAGGAATCCATAGTCTTCACTAAGCAAGATATAAAATTTAAGTAAAACACACTAAAAATAGTAATTAATAGGTAAAAATTAGTAGTATTATTGATCAAATGGTATGAAAATAAGAAAGACTTCACCATACTCAAGAGAAGCATAGATTACAATGCCAAAATGGATATTTCTTATAGAACTTGAGAGAGAGAGGAGAAGAGAGAAGTTCAAGGGTCACAAGGACTCTTTTCAAGCTATGAGAATTAGTTAATAATGAATGAGAAGAGGATATGGGATGAACCATTCAAGGTCAATAATCTCAAGTGTCAATACAAGTCATAAACTTCATTAAAAGTAGCATGAAACTCCTCATTTTGGCTCAGAAAACTACCTTCATGAATTAGACCTATTTTAATGCCTCATAACTAATTATAAATAGTTATAATTATTTTTATGGAGGTTAATTATTTTATACATTCCTCTCCATGCATTGGTTGCAGGCTTGGTCATCTAGAAACATCCTAAAATGAGCTATCATCATTTGTTGTCTTAAAAACTCCTATTTCATGTACCCTACACATTTGGATTCCAAAAAGGCATCATTTACTCATTAAAATAAATTTTAGGTAGTTTATTACACCTTTCAAGACCCACCATGGACTTTTAATCATCAAGGACACCTTAAAATCACTTCACTTGAAGTTTTTCATCCTTCTCACTAGCTTGTTTAATATGCCAATTTTGATTGGCTGAGATGAAGGCTATTGTTTGCACACTTATAATATTTTATAAGGAATTAAATTAACATTGTGAGTTATCACAAGTTTAAATATTCCTCCTAAATTTGTTTTCATCCTTTGACTCCTTCTAGAACCTTAAAAACATTAAAAATGGTCAAAAATGCCCTATTTATACCATGTCCTTATAGATTTGTTATAGCTAATTATAATGGGAGGTAGCTTGAGGGATTATTATTTAACATACAATCATCATTAATTCCATTATAATCCATTTGGATGCATCTTAGGCCTCATTTATCCAATTAGATCCTTCTAAGGGTTTTGAAAGGTTTTTAGGTTATTTACCCTCTTAAGCTTTATTCATACAGGTTTCAAATTTAATTTCTAAAAAAACGTCACAAAAAGGTTTCCTAGTACTTTATATAACTCCTCAAAATGCCTTAAGACTCCATGCAAATCCTCCAAAGAGAAATGAGCATTCAAAGTTACCCATTCGAGTTTGTTTCTTCCATTTGTATAGGCCTGAGGCTATCTTGAGCCCAAAAGTGAAATTTTTATGGTTTCCCTATATTCCACAAGCTCCTACACATATAATTTGATCCCAAATACATTATTTTACCCATTATAAGTTTTTATTGAGGGTATAAAAAGAAATGACCTATCATTTGAAAACTAGGCCTAAGCATGTCTAGTAGGCTTGAGCTTTTCATGAAGCCAAAAATTATTTTATCATGATTCCTATGCATCCAAATAGATTTAACATCTATATTATGGTCCCTCAAACATTTTTAATAGGCTAAAAATATTCTTAAAATCTAGAGAGTAAGTTGACCCCAAATCTGGCTTCTAGGCCTAAACCTTATCCACTGGGCCTAATGGAAACCTTGGGGTTTTGGGCACCCTATCTAAGATTACTCATAATGTTAATGATTTTTAATGTTTTACCAGTTTAAATTAAAATTTAAAAATATTATCTTAATGTCTAAATAGCTTTCAACTTAACTGGCCATCCCTATCTTCAAAAACTATAGGTTTCATGAGTAAGGGAAGTGACCTCTATCTGAGACAAAACAGAGGGAACTTCCCCTACTTGCCCAGATAAAAAAAAAATTGGATGGGTTTTACCAAACCATAAGTATACTCTATACAAAAAAATTTCCCTTGATTATTCCATTTGACCTCCCAAAAGATTTTAAAACTAAGATAGACCATGCAAAAGATGGACTATGTGTAGGCCTTTCCCAAGTAGAATGAATATGCACCATTAGGGCCCCTCCTCTAAACAAGTTTATCATGTCAATAATTTATAAATGTTCCATAATTATGATGTATATCTTCCTATATTTATTCTCTACTCTTAATTTCCCATGGCTCCCTCATATATTGAACTCTCAAAACTAAGTTTATCATTTGACTATGTTTGTGTCTTAGAAAGGGACTTGTAGGTGTCATTTGCTTCCTTGGGCATAAGAATAGGGTATAAAAACCATCCTTTCTTCCTTTAGGATCATTGGAATTTCTTAATTTTTTTTTACTCCATATTCATTATTTACAACACCAAACATACTCCCTTATGCATATGATCAGTCAAGACTATATTACCTTGCTTGACTGTGTTTATCTTCTAAAAGGGACACATGTAAGTTATCTTTCATGAAACAAGATTGAGATAATGTTTGAAAACTCCATTATAGTTCCAAAAATCCTTTATATTTCAATGGAGTCACTTTTCGACCTTTCCTAGTCCTTTCTTATCATGTTGAACCCTAAACCTACTCACTACCTAGTTTAGACTAAGTGTCACTTCCTTGACTAAGTTGTGTGTTTTAGAGTGATGCATGTAGGTGTTCATTATATGGTTAGACCTAAAATTTAGTGATAAATACCTATTATACTTCCCCTAGAGTCATATTTAATTTCTTAGGCTCATTTTCTTCATCTCCATGTCTTATCCTCATCAAGAGACTCAAGTATTGCTCCCTACCCCTCATAATTAAATATAGTTGACTATGTGGGGCATGTAGGTGGTGATCATATAGTATAGGAATTATTCCATGCCCAATGTATTATTTTGGATTATTCAAATCACATTATAACCATACTTTCTCCTTTCATACTTGAAATTCACTCTATTACCAAGGTTTTGAAATTCAATCTTTATGGCAACCTTACAATTAGCCTGTAGGTTGCATTTTGCATGGTGGGAAGAGGCTTGTAGATATTAAAGGGATAAAAAATATAGCATGACCTATTTACTTTATTAACCTTATGTTCATGATGTGCTTTTCACCTCAAAAATCCATTTAAAGCATGGGAACATATTTTATTAGTTCCTTAGATTACTAAGATCATTTATATCTTCAAACCTATAGATACAATTGTCTAAATTCAGTGGTTTTCAAGCAAATTTAGATCTCCTAACAACCACTTTCCCTTTTTCATTAGTCTTCTATCCCTTTAAAAGTGATATACCTATGTAGGGGATATAATATTTACTTATTTATATCCCTTAAAAATCAGTTCAACCATGTCATATTTTATTCACAAAAGCCCCCCTGACCTATGTTTTGCATTTTTAGGGACTTCATCCCATAATTCAGTCTTTGATCCCTTGAACATGGTTTTCAAATCCATTTTCCAATATTATCCCTTAAATATGGGTATTCATGATCTCTCCTCATGTTATGACATCAAATATGGTCTAATCATCAATAACAACACTTCAAATTGGTTACCTTGCTCTCTATAGTACCACTTGCAAGTGCACATTCTAAAAATGTAGGCAATAAAGAGGAGTGTCGGCAATGTGTTAGGTTTAGGCTTCATATCTTTAATAGTCCTCCAAAGGTTTATTTTCATCATGGAGGTTTTGAAACTAGTTTCCAAAACCCATATTCAACGTGATATTCCCCTATAAGGATGTTTGTAATATACTTTCATGGCTGCCTAATTGTGTTTTCTTACATATGACTATGATTCCATGGATAAATACCTTGGGAAAATATATTGGGAGGTTAAGGTGATACTTATAACATGGAAACATGTAAACCATAACATATTCACCCTCCAAGACCACCATCAAAACAATAAAATATTTCAAATGATGAAGAAACTACCTTTTGTATAGAAAAGTGCTCCCTCCTACAATATCAGATGATTAGCATATCAAAACCTTATGAAACTTTTAACCAAGCATGGGAATCATCTGATAATGAATTAAAAACTATCTAGAACCAATATCACCAACTGGTTCATACGTACCTACCAAAAATAGAGTAAAACCTATAGGGTGTTTGAAACAACTATAAAAAAAGTATAGTTGACTTCATAAGGATGGTTCATGAAGCACAAGCCACCATTCTTCAAAATATTTATATTTAAATTAATTTATCTAAGTTTAATCTAACCTCCCTAAGGCATTTGATTTGAAACCTCCTAAGTTATTCGTACTAAGCACAAACTTGAAGGTCACTTCTATTTACTAAAAAGACTAAAAAAAAGTAGAATAGTTTTGGGCCAAAAATGACACTTTCAAAGAACTTGAAATGTGTATTTGAGCTTGGGGAATCTGAAGAGACATTTCATGATCATATCTCACATGTCACACTTCCCCATGGGCCCTACAAGTGCCAAACTCACCTTCTCTCTCAAGAAAACTACCATTTTTTGAAGGAACCTCCCGCTTTTTAGTTGGTTTCAGTTACTTAATACATAAGGGGAAACATGGGGTGTGAAATCATCTATTTTAACTTTCAAACTTCCCAATAAATCTATATAACTCATTAAATGCCACTTTTTTACCTCAAAATGACTAAAATGACTAAGGACCAAGGCTAGTATAACATTAAATGACATTAATCAACTTATAAAACACCTTATTGACATATGTATTAGACCCTTAAAACACATAAAAGTTAAATTTTTACCTAGGGGTGCCCTAATTTGACCTCAAAGTCAAATTTGGTCAACAAATTGATGACTTATAAGGGTAACATGATTGTTATGCTAACTAGACCAATAGCCTTATCAGTCCATTAGGCTTAGGGAATCATTTGAAGTCTGATATAAAAAAGGAAACCTTTTACCATTGACCATGAAGACAAGACCACTAATTACCTCAAACACAAAAGCAAAGGTCATACTCCAATGAAGCAAACACACCAACAATACACACACACACATGTGCTCAAGCCACTCAGGAGAATTAGAAAACAAACTCTTATGCACAACTAGAGATTAAGAATACCTCCTTTCCAAGATAAAAAGGAAAATTTCTTGAATCATCTTCATGATGGGATGAATCATAGTGCTAAGTATGTTTCTCCTTGGATTGGATGCTTTATAGATCAGCCCTATTCCTTAGCACTTCACTTGATCGTCCCTCAATTAAATCATCTTTAAACATGTATCCAATGCATATATATTCCTCTTGAACATTTTCACATACTTCATAGTGCTTCCCACTCTTCATTTCATGGTCAATTTGTATATATTTAGTAGGCATGGCTTCAAGAGAAGTAGTTTCTTGTTCCTTAGAAGATTGAGGCCAATAGGAGCTTGTTCCATCTTTCAAGATTCGATATGTTTCTCCCAACTAGTTCAAAGTATGATATCCCATCTTTATGAATTCAAACATGTCATCATGAAATGTATATGCTTCTTGAAAGGATAGATTTGAAAGGTTGTTTTTCCTTTGCATACTTACTTGAGTACCAAAGCTACCTTCTCCATTTATAATTAGCTCATAGCCTCCTTGAAGAGGAGTATATCCTACTTCAATGACCTAAAAAACTCATCCAAAGGCTACTTAATAACTTTTTATTTCTCATCTATGACATATTGGACAATGTCATCTTGCTCATCATCACTTATAATCAACTCTAAAGAAGTAGTAGACCCCTTGAGAGACTCAAACTCATAGCAAATGTTTTGAATCTTCTACCACAAGTCCTCATCCTCATTTTTATCAGACTCATCAAGTGGGAAAACAAGAGAATTTTCTTCATCCTCTTCCTTAGAATCCAAAAGGACTTCATACAAGATTTCCTCAACACAAGAAAATATTTCTTCACTATCAACCAAACAAGAAGACTCAACACAAGGGCTCACCTCTTCTTCAACACTTAGGATATCTTGAAAAATTTCAAATTGTGTCTCAACTATCATAATCTGATATTTCTTATCAAGGGCTGAAATATCTTCCATCTCTTTTTTTGTGATTCCAAGACTAGGCATTTCAAAGTCATGTGACTTGGTCCAAAGAGGTTGCCAAGGAACTAGACTTTCTTCAAGCAAGAGTTCCAATTTTTTGTCAAGTAAATACTCTTATTTAGGTTCCCATACCATAGGTCCATCAAGTAAAATGGTGATGGGGTGAGGAAAATATGATTTAGTTAGTGGAGATGGCACATAGAACTCAAAAATCAGACTGAGAGTGAAATGTAGGGGCTTTATTTGGAAGCTCTTGAGGAAAGTGAGGAAAACCTTAGGCTAAAACAACTTGGTTTTCTTCCTTACAATTGAAAATTACTTCATTCACATTGTATGTAGCTTGATCACTTTCTTTAGGGAGGTTATATGAGGTGTGTTTAGGTATAGGATCTTCTTTTGGGTAGAAACCTTCAATCACACCTTGACTTAGCAACTTCATCTTTGCTTCTAACTCCTCAATTTTCTTGGTTAGGTTCTCTTGGAAAAGTATTTATTGAATTTCATAGGAATCATCATGAGCATAAGTAATGCATTATGGCTGACATGGAACATAAGAATATTCTTGAGGAAGGGTAGGAGGGGTTTGTCTAGGATCAAGCTCCTCAACTTCACACTCTTTATCATGACTTTTCTCTTCTTTCTTTCCCCATGACTCCATTGTCTTATTCCAGCTTAGGATGTTATGATTAGAAGTATATTTTTGAGGTTATGGGGATGAAATGTGTGAGGTAAATGATGTATTTAATTCCACTTAATTTATTTCCAACATGGACTGCTACATATACATATTAGCCAACTCAATTTGCCTATCAAAATTAGCTTCAAAAACAAGGTCTCTCCTTTCAACTCTCTCTTCCAACTGATTGGAAGAAGGATGAATTTTATATACTTTATTGGATCATGCATGAATATAAAATATGGCTGATATGAAACTTTAGGAAGTGGATATGAAGGCTGATAGGTTTGATAAGGTTGCCTTTTATGAACTCCTAGCATATCCTCTAAGGAAGAAACTAGGCCACTCACATCAAAAAACCCACTTGTGATCCTTTTTTAATTAGCTCTCTCAATAGGTACCCACTCTCTTTTGAAAAATTCTAATTCATATCTCATCTTATGAATAAGATTAATAATTTCTTCATCACATCCTCTTAGAGTAACAAGCTCCAACATGTACCTCTCATAGGCCAAAAGTGTTTGTTTAAAAGTGGAAATGGATGGACTTGAGAAATGATTAAGTTGACTAGGAGTAAAACTTTGAGAAGGCTAGCTATAAGACTAATAAACTTCATTACATGGTTGGTAAACTTCACGAAAAGGATGATTAATTACTTATTCATATTGATAGATAATTGCATAAGCTTGAAAAGTATCACCAACTTGTGTAAAATAGTGTTCAACACAAAAATTAGCCATGAAACTTCATTAAAAGAAAGAATACAAAGTAAAATGTTACCATAAATTTTCAAAGGATAACTTGGGTTACTGACCAGATAATATATCTTCAAATTCACCATTGATGATTGGATAGATGCCTCCAAAGCTCATTGTTGAGAGACAACACCAAAAATCTCTCAACTTTTCAGACCAAGAGTCCCACCAGTCATGCCAAAAACTATTATCAATTGGATTTAAACCCTTTGAGGAGATGAAAAATATCTCCCCATCCAAGTGGCACAATGAAAACACCTATAGGATTTTTGGGTAGCCTAAGGATGAGGTGAATCTCTAGATAGGGCTAGCTCCCTTGATGTACCACTTTGGATTACAACTATACCTAAACTTTGGGGGAGAAAAGGAAGAGAAATAAATAAAATAAAAATATCATATGGAAGGTGATACACCAAATAACATGATGACTTCCAATGAGATGCATGTTACACATGAAATCAAGGGACAAACTGAACATACACTTCTCCAATCTGCATCTTCTCACATCAATGTTACATTATGAGGTTATGGATGAATGTAAAAATTTAGGAGTATTAAATAATAGGATATAAGGTAAATATTGAATATAATAACTCACTAAATCCTTGAAATTTCCTATAACACTTCACATGCCCTACAAGAAGAAACTTTCCAACTACAAATATGATGCAAGAATGAGACAACATGCTAAGGAATCTATAGTCTTAACTAAGCAAGATTCAACATTCAAGTAAAACACAATAAGAATAGTAATAAAGAGGTAAAAATAAGTATTATTATAGATTAAATGTTATGTAAATGAGTGAGGCTTCACCATACTTAGGAGGATCATAGATTACCATGCCAATATGGCTAGTTGTTGTCGAACTTGAGAGAGAGAGGAGAAGAGAGAAGTCCAAAGGATCATAAGGAAACTTTTCAAGATAAGAGAATCAGTTAATCATGAATGATAATATTATATTAGATGAACCATGCAAATTCAATAATCCTAAGTGTCAATCTAAGTCATAAACTTCATGAAAAGTAGCATGAAAGTCCTCATTTTGGCTCAAAAACTACCTTCAAGATTTGGACCTATTTGAACCCCTTATAACTAATTATAGATAGGTCTAATTATTTTGATATAGGGTAAGTATTTTATACATTCCTATCCATTCATTTTATATAGGTCTAGTCATTTGTAAACATCCCAAAATGAGTTATCATCATCTATTGTCTAGAAAACTCCTTTTTCATGCACCCTATCTACTTGGCTTCTAAAAAGTTATCATTTGATCATGAAAATACATGTAATGGAGTGTATTACACATTTAAATACCATCCATGGACTTAGAATAATCAAAGACTCCTTAAAATCACTTCATTTGAAATTTTTCATCCTTCTCACTAACTTGTCCAATATGCCAGTTTTGACTAACTGAGTTGAAGGCTATTATTTGCACACTTATAAGATTTTCTAAGAAATGAAATGAACATGTAGAGTTATAAAAAGTCTAAATATTATTCATAAATTTGGTTTCATTGTCTGAATCCTTCTATAACCTAAAAAACATAAAAATGATCAAAAATACCATGTTCGTACAGATTCCATACAACTAATTCTAATGGGAGGTAGATTGAAGAGTCATATTTAACATCTAATAATCATTCATGCCATTCTGGTCCATTTGGATGCATCTTTAGCCTTATTTCTTCAATCAGGTCCTTTTAAGGTTTTTTCAAGGGTTTTAGGTTGTTTACCCTCTTAAGCTTTGTTCTTATAGGTTTCACATTGAAATTCCAAACAATGTCATAAAAAGGTTGCCTAGGAATTTTTATACCTCCTTTAAATGCCTTGAGTCTCCATGCAAATCCTCTAAAGAGAAATGAACATTCAAAGTTACCCATTCAAGATTTTTTCTTCCATTTAGATAGGCCTAAGGCTATCTTGAGCCCAAAAGTGGTATTTCTATGGTTTACCTGCATTAAAAAATCTTCCACACATCTAATTTGATACCAAAAACATGATTTGGCCCATTATAAGGTTTTATTGAGGGTAGAAAAGGAAATGACCTATCATTTGAAAACTAAGCCTAAACATGTCTAGTAGGTATGAGTTGTTCTTGAAGCCCAAAATGACTTTATCATGATTCTTCTACATCCAAATAGTTTAAAAATCTCTCTTAGGGTCCCTAAAACATTTTTTAATAGGTTAAAAATCCTTTTCAAATCTAGATGGTAAATTGACCCCAACTCTGGCTTCTAGGCCTAAACCTTGTCCACTAAGCCTAATGGTAACCTTGGGGTTTTAGGCACCCTATCTAAGATTCCTCTTTATGTGAAAGATTTTTAATTTTTTACTAGGTTAAATGCAACTTTAAAAATATTCTCTCAAGGTCCAAATATCTTGCAACTTACCTAGCCATCCCTATCTTCAAAAACTTTAGGTTTCATGAGTAACAGAAGTGCCCTCTATCTAAGATAAAATAAATGTCACTTCCCTACTTTATAAGACATAAAAAAATGTTATATGGGTTTTACCAACCCATAAGGATGCTATATACAAAAAATGGGCCTTTTATTATCCTATTTGGCATCCCAAAATCTATGAAAACTAAGACATATCATGCAAAAGATGGACTGTGTGAATGCCTTACCTAAGTGGACTAAGTATGCATCATTAGGGCCCCTCCTCTACACAAGTTTCTCATTTAAAATTTTTTATAAATTTTCCATACTTATTATGGAGATATTCTAATCTTTATTCACTACTCTGACTTTCCCATGTACCCCTCATATATTGAACTGTCAAAACTGAGTGTATCATTTGACTATGTTTATGTCTTAGAAAGGGACCTATAGGTGTTTTTTACTTACTTGGGATTGAGAAAAAGGTATAAAAAACCTCCTTGGTTCCTTTATGATCATTTTAATTTATTTATGTTTGTCTTCTCCATCTTCATGCTTTACAACACCAAACATACTCCTTTATGCATACCCTCAGTCAAAACTGTATTGCATTGCTTGACTGTGTTTAGCTTCTAAATGGGACACCTATATGTTATATTTAATGAAATAATATTGAGATAATGTTTTAAAACTCCTTTATACTTACCTATAGTTACTTTTTCACCTTGCCTAGTCCTTCCTCATCATCTTAAACCCTAAACCTGCTCATTGCCTAGTTTAGATTAAGTATCACTTCCTTGACTGAGTTTTGTGTTTCGGAGTGATGTCTATAGGTGTTCATTATATGGTTAGACCTCAAAGGTAGTGATCACTACCTCATATAATTCCCATAGAGTCATATTGAATCTTTTGGTTTCATTTAATTCATCTCCATGTCCTATCCTCATCAAGAGACTCAAGTATTAGTCCTCATCCCTCACAGTCAACTACAATTTACTATGTGGGGCTTATATGTGGTGATCATATAGTATAGGACTTATTCCATGCCCAATTCCATCTTTGGATTTATTTAAATCACATTCTCACTATACTTTCTCCTTTCATACTTAAAATTCACTCTATTACCAAGGTTGTGAAATTCAGTCTTTATGACAACCTTACAGTCAACCTGTAGGTTGCATTTTGCATGGTGGGAAGAGGCCTATAGATATTAAAGGGATAAAAAAGATAGTATGATCTATTTAATTTATGACCCTTATGTTCATGATGTTATTTTCACCTCATAAATCCATTCAAAGCATCAAAAGCTATTTCATTATCTCCTTGGATTGCTAAGATCATTTATATCTTCAAACCTCTAGATACAATTGTCTAGATTCAGTGGTTTGCAAGCAAATTTAGATCTCCTAACAACCACTTTCCATTTGTCATCAGTATTATATCCCTTTAAAATTACTATACCTATGTTGGGTATAAAATATTTACTTGTTTAGATTCCTTAAAAATCATTTCAACCATGACATATGTTATTCAAAAAATTCCCCTTGATCTCTATTTTACATTTTTAGGGACTTGATCCTAGAATTCAGTCTTTGACCCCTTGAACATGGTTTTAAAATCCATTTTTCAATATTAGACCTTAAAAATGGGTATTCATTATCACTTCTCATTATATATCCTCAAATATAGTTTTATCATTAGTTATAACACTTCAAAATGGTTACCTTATTTTCTATAGTACCACCTGTACTTCATGGGGCAAAATTAGACTCTTTATTAGTCCTCCAAAGTTTGATTTTAATAATGGATATTTTGAAACTAGTTTCCAAAACCCCCATTCAACATGATATTCCCCTATAAGGATGTCTACAACGTATTTTCATGGTTGCCTAATTATGTTTTCTTGCATATGACTAGGATTCCATGGAGAGTTGCCTTGGGAAATGAGATTGGGAGGTGAAGGTGAAAAATATAAAATGGAAACATGTAAACCAACACATATTCACTCTCCAAGACCACCATCAAAACAATAAAATCTTTGAAATGGTGAAGAAAGTACATGTTGTATGGAAAAGTGCTCCCTCCTACAATCTAAGCTAATTAGCATATCAAACCCTCATAAAACTTGAAACCAAGCATGGGAATCAAATCCAAAATCATATATAACCAATATCACCAACTGCTTCATATGAACATACCAAAAATGTATCAAAACCTATAGGGTGCTCAAAATAGCTAGCATAAAAGTATAGTCAAATTCATGAGGATGGTTCATGAAACACACACCACCATTATTCAAAATATTTATTTGGAAATGAATTTCTCTAAGTTTAATTTAACCTTCCCAAGTTTTTTGATCTAAAAATTCCTAAGTTGTTTATATTAAGCATAAACTTGAAGGTCACTTCTACTTGCCAAGAAGACTAAAAAGGAGAAGAATGGTTTTAGGTCAAAAATGGCACTTCCAAAGCACTTAAAAAGTGGATTTGAGATTGGGGAAGCTAAATATACATTACATGATCATCTCCCATGTGTCACACTTCCCCATGGGTTGTACAAGTGCCAAACTCACCTTTTCTCTAAAGAAAACTTCCTTTTTATGAGGAACCTACCAATTTTTAGTTGGTTTCAGTTACTTAAGACATAAGGTGACACATGGGGCATGGAATAATATTTTTAAACCTTCACACTTCCCAATAAATCTGTATAACTCATTAATTACCCCCTTTTTGACCTCAAAATAACTAAAAATGACTAAAATACTAAAATGGCTAAGGACTAGGGATAGTATAACATTGAATGACATTAATCAACCTATAAAACAACTTATGACATATTTATTAGACACATAAAACACCTAAAAGTCAAGTTTTAACCTAGGGGTGCCCTAATTTGACCTAAAAGTCAAATTTGGTTAACGGAACCTACAAGATTTAGTTAGGACTGACATTACTAACAAGTAATTTGACATATTGTACATTGGAAGAGAGTTTAGAACACTTTTATATCGAGTAAAATTGCACCACCTTCATAAATGTCCCAAATGTGACCTTTAAGTGACATAGAATGGCTTATGACTAGATTTAATTATGATCAAGGCTAATAACACATTAAATGACATAAAATTAACCATTACATACCCTATAACATGATAATATACCCATATATCAAGTTTTTTACTATAGGGGGTTGACCTATTTTGACTTGTGTCAAAATAGTCAACATTATCTAGCTCTAAAATTTTAGGTCATGATTGTAGATAGTGGTACCATCAATTTTTTTGGAAAATAGCATAGTATTAAGATTGCTATGGGATATTAGTCGTTATATTATCCTATGTTTTTATTCACATAAGTGGGGTTGACATTATTCTAGGAGTGAAATGGCTCACCACATTGGGCATTACTGAGATAAATTTTTGGGAACTATTGATGCACTTCCATTCATAAGGCATGACATTTGAACTATGTGGATTATGGGAGAAATCTTTAAAAATATTTAGATCCCATCAGATGATGAATATTCTCATAAAAAGTTTTAAAGGATTTGTGGAGCTCTTATTTTCCATATAAGTTCAACCAACCAAGGATTCTACCCATTATAATTTATAAATGGTGTGGTATGACCATTCTATTATTTTTGGTGACATGCTAAAATAACTTCCACCAAGCTAAGTGCATGGTCATGGCATCAGACTACTTCCTGTAAGTACACCACCCAACATCAAACCCTTCAAGTATCCCTATGTCCAAAAGAGTAAAATTTAAAAGATATTGTAGTAGATGTTAGATGTAAGAATCATCTGACATAGCCAAATGTAATATTTCTTCCCACTAGCCATGGTGTGGAAGGATGGCACTTGGAAGATATACCCAAACTACAAATAAATTAATAAGTACACCATCAAAGATAAGTTTCTTATTTTAGTAATTGATGATTTTCTAAATGAATTACATGGAGTAATTTATTTTACCAAGTTGGACCTTCGCTCTAGGTATCATCAAATTTGAATCCAAGTAGAGGACATATCCAAAATAAATTTTAGAACTCATAAAGGCCATTATGAGTTTGTGTTAATTCCTTTTGGCCTCACCAATGTACCATCTACATTTCAAATTTTTATGAATACTATTTTCAAGCCATTTTCTAATAAAGTATGTGTTAGTGTGTTTTGATAACATCCTCATTTACAAAAATAATGGGAAGACCATTTGAAGCATATGAAACAAGTACTCTCAATTCTAAAACAATATTAGATTTATGCAAAACCTTCCAAATGTGTTTTGGCATCTGAGAGGTGGAGTACTTGGGTCTTATTGTTTCACATGAAGGATTGAAATTTGATCCTAAAAAAATCCAAGTGATGATTGAGTGATAGTTTTCCAAGACACTCAAGAACCTCTACAAATTTTTGGAGCTAACTGGAGCTAAATGGGTTCATTATCTACCACTTTTTGAATGGTGGTATAATACTAATTTTCACACTTTTTCCAAAATGTCTCCCTTTATGGCATTTTATGCGTATCAACCCCCATCCATTACTTCAACTTTGATGGTGCATCCCAAGGTTTGAGATATTGAGGAACACATTCACCATCAACATGAGGTACTAGTTACCTTGTAAGATAATTTAGTAATGACATAAAATATAATGAAGCAACAAGTAAATCAACACGGAAGTGAGCAATATTTTTACATAGGTAATTGGGTCTTTGTGAATTTCCAACCATATAAGAAGATGTCTCTGAAGTGATAGAAAAAGGATAAAAATTTATCCCCTAAGAATTATAGATCTTATCAAATCTTATATAAAATTGGAGTGTATCCTACAAGATGTAATTTCCCCTATCTACTCATGTATAAATAGTATTATTTGTATTTTACTTGAAGAAGGTAATGGGCACAAAGTCTCCAATTGAAATAAGTTACTTAATTAGATGAAGGTGACTGATTCATTTTGGATCATTAAGAGCTCCTTCACACATGCACTAAGCAACTTTGAACTACAATGATTAAGGAGATTTGATCAAAAGGAAGAACTTAAATTTTGAATATGCAACATGGGAGGATTAAGTGTTCTTACAAAAACATTCTATTTTGAATCAATGTTAAGAATAGTTTTCTATTAAAGGTGAGGGGCATGCTACACCCTTAAAAACAATCCATTTAGGGATATGTGTGGCTAACTTATGCTTACATGCCTTCTTATTATATTATTGCATTTCTTGATGTTCTTAGTATGGTCATCCTATGTAATAACCATGGCTATGTAGAGTATATATAAGATTTAGTAGTTAGTCTTTTATCATAATATTATGAATTTTGTTCATATTGCAATTTTTTTTTAGTTTTTCCCCTCGAAGTGGACGAGTCATAATATTCAAGTATTCTACATTTTCACCAATTTTTTTTGTCAATATACCTATTCCCTTCTTAATTTTATGATATATCATTTTATTGTTTCTAATCATCTAATTAATTTAATTATTATTGAGTCCCAATAACTAGTCCTAATAAGGTACCCAAGTACAAACAAACTCTCTTATAGTGGAGAAAAGGAGAAAACCTTTAGCAAAAACTCCACTCTAAAAGAGATAAAATACCCTTTCAATAAATAGAAAGAGTAGAATAAGAGGGTTATAAAGTCCCCCATAAATATGATGTTGATATCACTTGTAGTTCGAGTATATCTTATAAAATGATCAATGTCAATGACAAGTTTATCTACTTGAAGATTAAATAAATGCCATCCTCGTTGAAGAAGGTTTCTTCTCTTTTCTAGAGGAAGAACACTATGAGTGTATTAGAAGTATACCCATTACACAATGCATGATGAAGGTATAATTACAAAGATATCTAAAAATGATCCAAATCCAATGTGTGGCATAGTTCTAACAAGATTATGCATAAGAAATATTGGTAATGAAAATTAAGTAGACCTATTATAATATTGACATAGAAAATTCATTGAAAGAATGTCCATGTGAAGTGAAGATCATGGCTCAACAAAACTCAAAACTAAAGAATATACTACATATAAAGTGGATAGATATAAAAAATGAGTATTCATAGGATCATAAGAGTCATCGAGTCGCCAAATAGGTGTACTCTCACTAGATATAGTATACTCCTTCAAATTAAAAATATATGATTACTCTAAAAGAAAAATATTTTTAATAAGAACTTATGTGGATTTTGTAAAAACACATCTTAGGTCTACTATAAATTTATCCGATAGGGATATCTTGACAAAGAGAAGAGCAATGTCTAACAAGAAGGAATAATCAAAATAAATGAAAATAGGAAGAGAGATTACAATCTCAAAATAGATAATAGGAGGAAGAGGAGATATTACAATTTCTACATAATGGTATCCAAAAATATTCTAAAGAGTACTAAAAATAGTTATAAGACACTCTATATGCCCTATATGGTGGTGTATCATGCATCAATAAGTGACCAAAAACATAATCACATAAGCTAGCCCAATCATTATACTAAACTAGATTAGTGGGAACATGGACCTGTCTATATGTAAATGATATAAGGTCTAGTTCTATAATAAAATATTCCATGTACAAACATCATGAAGCATATTTCATCCTTCCAAGAATAATTAATGCATCATAATATTTTCTCATAGTGTATCTCTCAAATGGAGATTAATGAGTTGACATGACCAAAAATTACCAAAAAAGGAGTGAAAATACACCAAGTATTTAAATTATAAAACACTATAAAATGTAACCTACAATGACCCTTTGAGTTACAAGAACAATGAATGCTTATTATGATGTATGTCAGATTCGACCAATAATGCATACATAAATGAGAAATGTGTGTAGAGGTTGGTGCGAGTAACTATGCATGCTATGAGTATGGATGTCAAACTTAGCTAAAAATGGGTACACACAAATTATATAAACCAATGCATAAGTGGTAATGCACACTCAGTGAATGGACATTAGACTCAACTAAAAATCCATCCAAAAATGTGAGCAATCAATGTTATAATCTCAAATTGAGACACATAATAGTTGAAAAAAATGATTATGCAAGAGAGAATTGAAGGATCCATAGTAAACTCCTTGATACTATCAACAAAGACCCCCCTTAATTTTGAAAGTAATATATCATGATCGAGTATTGGATATCAAACATGGAAAAAAATGTATCCATAAGTAATCAATGATTATGATGTCAAAATATAGAAATAACCATGATAATAGAAAGAAAAAAAGAAGGACGTCAAGCTCTATTGATAATGTGTTTATGAGCACAAGTGAAAAATGTGGGAAAATTAATGAAAGAGAATTAGAATGTTTTTTTTACTTGTTAAGGTGTTTGACTTTCTACTAAATTGGACCTCACCCTCTATCTTCGACTAGCAAAAGATCAGGGTAAATCTAAAAAAAACTACTTACAATTAAACTTTTATATAAAATTCCCCTACTTATAATATCTATCTATGATAATTATTTTATAAAATATAATACCAAATATCCACCTTTATAATAAACCCTCTTTACAATGATCTCCCTTACTAAAACTAGATTTCACCAAACATAATTTTATGTATAGAAAAAAGTTTTTCTTAGTGGGATTTGACCACATAATCACCTCCACCCAAAGTCTTATCAAATATTTATGAAACTATGAATTGAAATTACCTTGTCAAAAATGGTGGATAGTATGGCAAAAAAATTAATTTTATGTCAAATTAGAGGAGCTAGTTTATAAAAAAACATGTAGAATTTGACAGTGGGAGGTTTTAAAACCCTACAAATAGATTTGGAGATCAAAACCAATAAGTAGGTAGTTAAAACTATGTGAAAGCATGAGTTAGAGTTTGAAACATTGGTGAGCTTGCATACAATGAGACCAATGGCTCAAAATACATATGGAAAGGAGGTTACATAATGAGAACTAGCTAGGAAAGTTGTATGGTAAATTAAAACCAACATGGGTGTAGGTAGGATGTGAGTAGGTTGAAAGGTTAGAGGGGAGGAATCAAAGTATCCAATGAGTTATGGTGCTCAGAAATATTAGAATTAATATAATATTCACATCATAAATTAGATCATTTAACCTCTCTCCCTCATTTCATGCTTGTGTATATGGCCATATAGTGAGGAAAGTTGGTTTTGCCACTTTGGGAATGGACCAGTTTATATAGATTATGTGTTGTATATTTAGAGTTTTTCCAAGGTAGATAACCCTACACAAACTATGAAAGACAAATTCTCTCATACCTTCTAGGATCAAACATCATCAACTCAACTAGTGGGTTGTAAAAAAATGCCTATGAAGAATTTCATATCGTTTAGGAAGATTTTTACATGTTATTTCTCTTTATATGGATTGTACAAGTGCTTGTGCTTGTGAAATATTTTAAAATGAAGGATAAACCAAGATTAAACCATTATAAATAATAAGTATACAAAAATAAATAAAATGTTATCTTAATGCAAATAAATTATGTAAATTTTGTTTAACTAGTCATAGGAGAATAATCTATAGATGAAACACTCAAATCTACAAGTTACCTCTAAAAACATTTATGTTGGAATACAAAATAATCTACTCAAGATTTAAATAAAACAACAAAAAATTGTTCATTTTACCATCATTGCTCTAATACCATAATGGAATCATCCAAGATCTAGCTGGAGAGAATCTAACACATGAGTACAATCTTACAAAAGTGGAAGCAAAGAGAAGTAGAACTCCATTATTGAGAATGAAATCATGCTAGAGAAGAGCTAGATAATCTTGTTTTAAAAATTTCCTTGATTAGATTGATTATAATAGCTTTATTAAAATTAAATATATTACTGGAAGATAGGCATGACCCAAAATCCTCATACATGTGGGATTAACTTTTCAATAACCTAATAACACATAAGAAAGCTAAATAACATGCATAGGGAAAAAACATTGAATGGAATAAAAACTTACACTAATAAATAGTATTGTATGATTAAAATCACATGTTTTAAAGTGTAAAAATACACACATAGGATTGCATTTCCTATTAGTATATCACTTATTGAACACATATTTATATTTGAGAACTACATGTAGTTTGAACCATATTCAGATTATTAGAATGTAGGAAGCACTCATCCACTCAATGGAGGTGGTTTGGGTAATTTCAACCCATTATTTATCACCCTTTTTTCAATTCACATTGGTATTAAGGGTGCAAGTTATGGGTTTGAAGTTAAGAAAAGGAAAATGGAGTGATTCACAAAGTACTAAAGGTATTTGAATACATGAGTCACTTGTAGACAAAGTTATAATGATCCAAATTATTGTAGACAAGTGTGTCACCATGGAAAATTATGGTACATAGTAGATAAATGAGCAAGTGCATTGAAATTAGGGGCAGAGATAGTGTTTTAAGTGGACATGTTTTTCCTAAAAAGTGAAAAACCTGAACTTTATGGATTATTAGAGATGCCTATACTCAACCAAAAAAAATGTGATAAGAACATGAATTGTAGCATTTCAAGTGTTGTTTTTAATATTTTTTAAAATTATAAAATATAATTAGGTGAAAACATTTGAATTAAAATAGGCACTCCTTTTTTCAAAAACATATAGTAGATAGTCTATAGTGCATCCCCCAATTATCTATAAAAATTTAAAATCATAATTTTCTCAATGTGTATAGAATTAGACTTAGTTTATAACACATATCTGTGTGTGTGTGTGTGTGTGTGTGTGTGTGTGTGTGTGTGTGTGTGTGTGTGCACACACACACATATACATGCATATAGATATATGTTACATGTAAATAAACCATATGTGTGTGTACATACACACACAAATATATATATATATATATATATATATATATATATATATATGTTTGTGTGTGTGTGTTACACATGAATAAACCCTAAAATGATAAATAATGGATAGCTAACTATATGCCCCCTTAACTACCTAATAAAAAAAGTTTTTTTTTATGTATATAGAGTTAAGCCTAGTTTATGACTTTATAATCTTTTCAAATTTGAATGAATTAAACAAAATATACATAAATAAAGATAGAAATGTATAGTTATAACATATAGTGACATATAAAACCATACTTAGAAATAAATATAGATGAACAATTAAAAATAATATGTATGTGTGTGTGTGTGTATGTATGTATGTATGTATGTATGTATATTTGTGTGCATGTGTGTGTATAAGTATAAAGAAGAGAGTGTGTTCAACATCACAGTAATTTTTTCATGAAATATCTTGACGAAATTCCTTGTGTTTATCATTTCTAAATTTAGATCTTGTCATTTCTATCCTTAAACAAGGATTTCATTGTATGTGCATGTTAAGGCCTTATGTTCAAAATTTCAAACCTAAAGCACATCATCATCATCATCATTATTATTATTATTATTATTATTATTATTATTATTATTATTATTATTATTATTATTATTATTATTATTATTATTATTATTATTATTATTATTATTATATAAGTTTAAACTTTTGTAATTAGTATAAGGTGAATAAGTGAATATGTACTTACTAAAATAAATATTATGTATAAGTTGACATTCTTATAATTTAAACCTTTTTCAATAAATATTAAAAATAGGGCCACTCCAAATCTACCTAAGATAAATGTTTGGTCTCATAACTCCATGAATTACCTTTTAGAAGATACATTTTCCAAATCTTTTCTAGTTTGTACTTAGTAAATTCCTATGAATACAGTACTGAACCTAAGACTTTTGAGGTGTAAATTTTGTAAGTGGTATCCATTTCAAGTAATCATAGAGTCATTTTGTTGGTTTTAGGGGATTTTAGATTGATTGGTGACATTTTTGGGAGTTATATGTGTGTCAATATTATATTCTACAAACCTCATACTCCTACAAATAATAAGAGTTTCTTGAGGATATTGACTCATGAATTCCCATTGAACCTAATTTCAATTATAAAACATGATTTGGGTAACACTTGGCCATAATTGCCTCAATAATTGACCAAATTACTCAATTTTGTTAATAATCTATAATTTGGGCTAATTTAATCCCTAAAAACCTAATCTTATCTATTTGGTGGTAATTGGGGATCAATTGACCCCAATTTCATTGCAGATTAAACTAATTACATGGCTCATTCAATCATGGATGCAACTCAAGACAATTAGATACCCATTAACCTAATTACAAATATACAATGTGATTTTGGGAAACATTGGCCCCAATCTCATCATTTATTAAACCAATCAATCCTTTAGTTTCAAAATATATTTAATGTGATCCCTATGAACCTAATTTTGATTATATAATGGGATTTAGGGCTCAATTTTAACCCAATTTCATCACTTATTGAACTAGTTACTCAATCGATTCAATCAAGGATGTAAATTGGTCCAATTTGAGACCTATGAAACTAATTGTAGTTACAAAATCTAATTTTGGGATCAATTAAGCCCAATTTCATAATTGATTTAACTAACTACTCAATTGTTTCATTTAGAGATATAATTTGAACCAATTTGATCCATATATACCTAATTAGGACTATATGATGTGACTTACATATCAATTGGCCTTAAGTATATTATTAATTTAACCAACTACTCAAGTGGTTTAATAATTTATGTAATTTATAATTGTGACAATACTTTATGATTTGTGGTATAATTACTTAACTCATTCAATTATTGATATAAAATGGGCTAATTTGTGCCTAATGAATGTAATTGGAACTATGTGATGTAATTTGAGGTTAAATTGGCTTGAATTTCATCATTGATTGAAATAATTACTAAATTTATTTAATAAGTGATATAATTTGGGCCAACTTGATCCTCATGATCCTATTTTGGACAATATAACCTCTTTTAATACATAGTTGGTCATCATTATTTTTTATTGATTGAATAAATTAAATGATTGGTTCATTTAATGTCCTAATCTAGATCAATTTGACTCTTATGAACCCATATGCAATTATATGATATGATTTGTGCTTAGTAGACACTAATTTCATCACCCATTAAGCCAACTACTCGATAAGTTTACTCAATGATGTAATTTGGCTAAATTTAAACCATGTGAACTAAATTTAGATTATTTGATGTGAATTTGGGCTCATTAAGGTCTAATTCAATCACTAAACTAATAATTAAGTTAAATATTTATTAAATGTGGGATAACTAAACCTTAAATCACATTATATAGTTTCTTATAAATTTATGGTGTTTAATTTATCCTAGATTGCATCCTTGATTGAATCAATCGATCAATTTGTTCAATATGTGATGAATATGAAACTAATTGAGCTACAAATGACATCATATAGCCTAAATTAGGTTCCTTAGGTATAAATTAGCTCAAATTACATGCATAATTGAAGTAATTAAATAATTAATTTAATTAGTGATGACAATGGGGCCAATTAAGCCCAAATCACATCATATTATCACAAATAGGTTATTGGGTCTAAAAATCACCCAAATTGCATCACTATACTTGAAAAAATAAATTAATCTGTCATTTAATGATGAAATTATGGCAAATTGATCCATATATGAAAACATATTAGGTTTGGAGGGATCAAATTTGTCCAAAATGAGTCCCTTAATGAGCCAACCAAATAATTAGTTTTGTCATTGATGAAATTAGGGAAATTGATCCCTGAATTACATTGTATAGGACTAATTATATTCAAGTACCTCAAATTATCCCAAATTACATTTCTAGTTGAACCAGTCAAGTAATTAGGTAAATTAGTGATGAAATTGAGTCCAATAGATTCAAATCACATTGTATAGTAATAATTAAGTTCATGGATCCCAAAATTAATCATTGAGTGAACCAATCAAGTAATTGGTTCAATAAATGATGAAATGAGACATATTGATCCTTGGATCACATTATATAGCTACAATTAAGTTCACAAAAAATAAATCAACTAAACTTTATATATAATTGAACCAATCAAAAAATTGGTTTAATAAATGATGAAAATTGGGATAATAAAATCCTAAATCATCCCCAAATTACATCTCCAATTGTACCAATCACATCATTAGTTTAACTATTGTTAACATTAGGAACAATTGAACACCACTTCACATCATATAGTTTTAATTAGGTTCACATGGAGAAAATTGGCACAAATTATGTCCCAGATTGAAAATTTGAGTAATTACATAAATCACCAACTCAATGTATTCCAACTAATACCCATATTATGTTTTATAGTAGTAACTAGGTTCACAAGTAAATTCATGATTCAATATGCTCAAACAATTCTCATTACCTATAGGAGATGCAAGGTTTGTAAAAAAATAATTGACACACCTAGAACACCTAAAATTGTAAACAAATAATGAAAAATGACCCAAAATATGAAAAACCATTATGTGTTTTCAAAAAATAAACACTAGTTGTAAAAGTTAAAGCATGAAATCCAAAGGTTTAATATTAAAATATTGAAAAATGACTAAGCACTAACTAGATTGGATTTTGAAAAACTATTTTCTAAATAGTAACTTGTGGAGCTATACGACCAATTCTAAAAGATGTATAGTGTCCTTAGTTTCCTATATTTACTAAAAGAAAATAAAATTTAATCAACTTATACTTAACATTAATTTTATCAAATATACACAAACACATTCACTTCTTTAGTTCATACATCTTATAAACATTTGGACTTATATAAAAATAATGTGTAGGTGGTTTAGAATTCACACATTATAGTGCATACATTATTTAGATTAAGTTTTTATAAGTCTGAAAATATAAAATCCCATTGCAATTTTGTTTAAATCACATTTTTGTAGATAATATCTATTTTTGGTCCCCCAACTTCCTATAATTACCCAAATCTAGTTACCATCTACTTTTGATCAATACCATAGTTTTCATAATAATCATAAACTAAATATTTACTTATTTGAGAAAATATAGAGCCCATATAGATCATATTTCATGGATGTGAATAAATATAACGTAAAACATAATATTAAACAAGTTAAGTATCTTAACCTTTTTGGTTATTTATATAAATATTAGAGTGTAACAAATTATGTATAATTATACTCATATTTGTATGTGGGTTATTATATCTTGTGAAATTTGAATGTTTAAATTTTTTAGTTTATTTAAATTACTAAAATATAAAATAAATTAAACATATTGAAGAACATACATTACAAAATATAAAATAAGTCACATAGTTAAAATATTAATAGTTACTTCATTTGAAGTAGATTTGACACAATTGTAAAATGCAATTGCAAGTGCATGTATTCCTAATATTTTAGCACCAAATGTACATCGAAAGGATTTCCTTACTCATGAAAATTAATATAATGCATAATTTTGTATCTAATTAGTTGGTCATGAAATTCCTTCATAATCTATTTTTCTAATTTTGATGAAATCATTAGTTATTAGGAACATAATTCAAAATCATACATTCAAAAATATAAAAAATAAAATAAATAAATCAATAAATCAATACCTATGAATGATATGTATTTTTATTGTAAATAATTATTTTATGTTATCTATCATATACGTTCTATATTACATATCCATTTTTTCTATGTACATGCATTTCATGGTATACATGAGTAGGGTGCAAGACTGTAGATACCTAAATATGGTCACAAGTACTTGACAATGCTAATTATTGACACATCTTAAACCAATTAACTTGTACCCAAGTACATGACTCTTATTATCCACTCATAATCTATTTATCTATATGTGGTCTTGACCCTTTTTTTCCATCACTATTACACAAAAATTTCTATGTTAATATTCAAACCTATTTGTATAATCTTTAAACTGCATCCATTCCCAAGATAATTTTACCTAATTCTCTATATAGGTCCACCCTAGGAAGATAGGTTTGTTACCATAGACCTGTCTACCTAGAGTAGCCTTGTCTTCATGTTAAATAATGTATATTGTTAATATTTTAAATATTATGTTGGGTCTTCCTTCACACTTTTAAAGGTCAACTAAATTAAATTATCAAAAGGTGTCACTATATAAGCAAATCAAAACCTCATTTCAAAGGTACTTGAATCCTCTATTAGCACTATGTATTGAGAACTTACATACTATTACACATTTAGAAAGTATATCTTATTTCTCCAAATTTCAATATCATTCACAATGAGTAATCACAAGTCAAGTCTAAATCATGTCAAAGCAAGTCAAGAGTTATCATCATCAAATATCAATGTCAAATTTTTAGGTACATACATATAGTCAAGGAGAATAATTTCACAATCAATTTACGTGAGAAAATTAAGTGTGTCTCGATTCCCTCTTCAAAATGTATATATATTTAGCTAGTGATCAATCATCAAGGGGGTGATTAGGGTCATCTCAACCCATTACACTTTGCCTCTCTTTTTTTCTAGTTTCTAGCTCTCATAAGACCCCTATGATATCTAAATCAATGATAAGAACAAAAAAAATTGCATGGAAATATCAAAATAATAATATCTTAGTCCTATTTATAGACAATTTAAAAAGGTATAGTGGTTATAATTTTTCATAGTAAATATAGATAGGTCCACAAGACTTTAACAGATGTAGCTAGCCTACACTATTGTTGAAGAAGCAAAATCATGTCTAGGAATATCCTCAAACTCTATTATTTGTCCTCCACTATGAAAATTATTCATTTATATATTTTTCATGATCAAGCATCAGTCATAGTCAACATAAACAAGTTCATAGTCAACATACATGACTGACCTATGTTATTGTTTGCCTTGTATAGATAGTAAAAAACTTTGTTCTTGATTATGAATCATCATGGTCCTATATTATGTTTATTTAGAGTTTTATACATTATAAATTTTCAACCAAGAACCTAGATCTAATCTATGCTAATTTATTTCTAGTGTATTCCAAAAATAACATATTTTCATACTTTGTTAGCTACAAATAAGAATTGTTAATAATTTTATATCATTTACATTCTAATATCCCTCAAGTTTTGAATCTACTAAATAAAAAATTATTTATTTTATTTCATAGGTAAAATTCATGGGATTATGAGATCTTAAATAAAATAAAATAGAGAGTGAAGGATAAGCATGAAAGTATAAATGGGATGCCTATTCTAGCAGCTAACTAAGAAACACAACAAGTCATGAGATATAATTCAACACCACTAACTAGCAGAAGATACCTTCCTTTAGCAACCCAATTTTTAATTAAAATTCTATAAGATTACCATAAGTAACATCAAAAAATTGGACCAAACATAGTTCACAACTTGCCACTAGCTTCTACCAAATTCTTACCCAAAGGCCTTCCTAAGAAAAGAGTCATGTTGGAAGACTAGACCTCATCTCTTTTTCCTTTTTCATTTTTATTCGGTTTGGACCATTCCTCTATAGGTTCTAAGTCCATTGGTAAAGATATTTAAACTAAATTAAAGGGATGAGTTTTTCTTCCACTAATGCCACATTATTAGGTGTTTCCCTTGAAATTTCAATCTCTATATTTACCCCCTACAGATAGCTTGGGTAGAGGTTTCTAGATACAAATATAACACCCTCTCAACTAAAGTTATTGAATCAACATTAGAATCCCCCTTAGTTTAATAAAAACCTAAAATGTTCTCCTTTGGACCTAGAATTGGAAAACCTTATTCAAAATATTTTTTGGTTGATTCCAAACCAATCTTCCCTAAACCTTTCACATCTAGATCTATTTATTCTACATGAAAAGTAAGGAGTTTAGGAGTAATGTGCTTCCACCATGTATAATAATTTTTACTTATGGAACTGGTCAAATGGATAGTTTTAAAACATTAGTGGCACCAAAAAGGCATACCCTCATATTCAATAGGTTGGGATAGAGTTCCAAAATCTAGTTTTAGATCTACATTAGTAGAAATATATTTAGATATGTCCACGTTAACCAAAATTCTAACAAAAGTACTATGGGAAAGCATGGTAGTATCTTGGTCAATGTGTAAGATTTCACCCAAAGCATTGTTAATGGTTGTTAATATTTATGCACCCCAAAGGTGAAAAGGAAGGTAAGGGATTCAGACCCATATGGGTTTGATTGAGAAGGATTTAGTAGTTGGGCTGAAACTTGGAAATCAAGGTTTCATTAGTAGAATGTGTTGGTCCCAAAACTAGATATGCTCTAGTATATTCTCCCTTTATTTTAAGACATCAAACACAATAAAAAAACCTTGGGTAGTGAGATGTATTTCTAGTTTACCTATCAATATGGGCTAATAGTTCTCTAAGATCCATTTATGGAGATGAGTGAGGGATGTCCAAGAATTGTTAAAATGGTAAATAACTCCCTATGAGATGAATAAATCTTGAAGATCTAAAACCTCCTCATTTAATTCAAAATCAATATACACTGAGGGGTTAAGAGGAATAGATTTCAAGGTAAGACTTTACTTCTTGGAGTACCTACTAGTCACAATAGTTGCAAAATATTTATGAGCTAAAAATATAAGTTTGAGCACCTCCCCTACCTTAATGTTACCTTTACAGTTTTTATATTTCATCATATTTAGATCCACTCTAGAAGAGGTGAGAGGGATGAAGTTATTTTTTATATTTTCATTAAGGCCCAAAGTATTTTCATGAGGGGGTGTTTTGACCAAGCCATTAGAGCCTACTAGCTTTGTTTGGATAACCAGGCTGGAAATGTGTAGTGATACTACAAGCTGAGAAGAGTTTTGGGATTTTTTTACATATGAGCATTTACGTAAAATAATATTTGGAGGATTAAATATAATTAGGTTAAAACATTTTGGTGATCGTATTCATTATTTTTTGGGATTTTTTTTTTTCTTTTTTGATTTTTGTTATAGGGTTTTAGTTGAATTCCTAGTTTCTAGACACTAAAGAGAAATATGATTTTCCTTTATTGGAGTTGATTTATTACTTATCTATAATTTTTATTGGAATTGGGTTTTTTAATTGAATTCCAAATTTTCTTACACTAAAATCTTTGATTTTTTTGTCTTTCAATTTTTTTCTTTCTTTTCTTACTTTCTATAAATTATGTTTTGGTAGTTTTTAAACTCATAAGAGCTGTCACTTTTGGAAAATGGGTTTTTAATTTTACTTAATCCATGGTGTGAGGGTTAATTTTCTATAATCAATGTTTTAGATAAAAATATATATGTATTTTAGTTTCCACACACCTCACGATATATTAGAAATGCATAGGTTTTATTTTCAACCACAAGGAGCCTTTCAGTCATTTTTTGGTAGTACATTGGTAAATGGTTTACCCCATGAATTTAGTCTCAATGTAACCTAGAGATAGGACACTATGGCTATGATATTGTGTCTCCTCTATAGTTTGTATCGTTTCAAACTTATTCAGTATTTTATGATTGGGATTAGTATGTATGAGAGCCTTTAAAATAAATGCACCCTATCTAGTTACACCCCAATCCTATTTTTAAATTAAATATTTCACATTCAAATCTTGGTTATAATGAATGAATTTTTTTTATATATTTTGATCCATATATTGAAGTTCATAATCACATTTTATCTTACTTTCCAAGGTATTATTTGGATTCATTATATATTTACATTAATAAAATTTAAATTTCACAAAAAACTAAAATGAATCATTTAAAATATTAATCCTTACTCATCTCACATGGTTGAAATAATGATCCTATGATACAAGAACCATAATTAAAAATATATTAATATCAAATATGAATTGGGAAAAAGGACAATTATACATTTAGAATACTATAAGGCACATGTCCTATTTATGGACTTTTCCTGACTATTGGGACTGATAAAGGTAATAGAGAGCAATCAAATAAAATTAATGAAAAATAATTCATGGAGAATATTTAATCCAATCCACATAAAATGTACATAGTGCTACTATAAATTTGAAGATATGAAAAAAGTAAATTGGTCAAGCTGCCACAATAAGAGAATAGTTAAACCCTTCCTAAGTAAATATTTCCACTTCATGTGTTCTATTTTCTACTATTATTTTCATTCCTATATCAACACCTCCTTTTACATATGTGATATCATCCCTAAGTACTAAGGCATCACATGGTTTACAATAGATTCATATGCCTATTTATACATGTGTCATACACACTATTTTAATTAATATGCATGGTCTCAAACTAACCTCACCTAAGCATAATCTATTAAATAAAATTTTATAGCATTACATGTTAAAGTTTTGAAATTATAGAATGGCATATCTAGAGATATTAATTTAATGGACTTAAATACTCTAATTCATAATCCTTTAGCACCATTTTCTTTTGTAGATCCTAATATACCATTATATGAAAGTAAAGGTGATTTTGAATGACATATTTGATCATTTCATACATCATGATTGGATTTTCCTTATGATGAAAAAATATTACCCAAACTATTTTCATCCAAAGTGGGCCACAATTGAGGATTGATAACTAAATAGGTTTGAATTCATGAAGTTGAATCTATATAGAGAAGTGAAATTAGTAACATATGAGAGGAAGAAGACTCACAATGTACAAAATCATTCCAATGCAATAACATTCTTGGTTATTTCAAGATTAATTATCTAAATAAATATAGGAAAGCTATATATAGGTGGAAGATAAACATGTCCTCACATCCTCATGATTATGGGATTATCTTCCCCAATGACCTTTATTAAACACCTATGTAAGCTAACTAGACTGTGTAGGTAAGACCACATGGTGGGATAAATCTTACACCAACATTTCTAAGAAACATAGAAGATTATCCATTGAAAAGGTTCTATGGTCTTCTATTTTAATTAGTTAAAGCATCTAAGACTTTAATATATCAATTTATACAACACTTATATATCAAAATTGGTGAATAACTATCTTATGTACAAATTAGAAAACTCAAACAAGTGTCAAATGAGCCAATTAGTGTGTGTGTGTACACACACACACACACACACACACACACAAAACTATGCTAGCTAAGATGACAAATTCTATGGAAGGTAATGAGTTACAATATATATTCACACAAATATTATTCGTACCACTCCATGAGTCTACCATGTTATAAAAATTTAAATATTTTGTTGAGCTATGCCATATAGTCAAAGAATGAGAATTCAAGCTCATAGCTTTGAATAAACTGAATTATGAATCAAATGGTCCATCTACTTCAAATATCAATTTTCAAGTAAAACCAAACTACAATGCCAAATATTTATGAAATCAAGAATGAATCAAATTTAATAGTCAATCTAGTATCACAACAAAAAAATAATCTTCAATTTATAGCTCAACCAAGGAGGCAATTTGGAAGGTTACCACAACCTCCTCATATCTTATTACAAAAATTACTTGAATAAAATCTCAAATTCATCCCTCCATCATTAGAGGTTTATATGACTAGACCTCAACACAAAGGATTCAATGGTAATTTATATTATGACTACCATATATGTATTGGACATTCCAAAATAAGTTATTTAGGATAAGACATATGATACAATATATTATTTATAAAAATAATTACATTGAGATAAGAATACCCACAAAAGAATCCAAACCACACCAAAATGATAATGCAAAGTAAAAATCTTCATTAACCCATTTACAAACCATGGTATTATAAAAAATAAAAATAATTAAGAGGTACACCATTTTTACAATGCACATCCTCTTCCTTTGACATATGGGAACACAATAGATGGTATCATTGGTACATTTATATGAACATCACCATTGTGTCCTATGATCACATTCTATGATAGATTTTTTTTTTTATGATGATTTAGATAGGCTTGAAATCTTTGTTCAATCTTATATCATAATAAAAAACTTATACATAATGTCATGATTGAAAATGAGTTAAGTGAAAATGCATGTAAAATGACATTTATTCACATTTTTGGGTATAAATAGAAAGATTTTAAAGGTACATCAAAATTATTCAAAACATTTGATGGACATACACAGAACACTCTTGGTCATATAGTGTTACCTCTTCGTGTTAGTTTAGTAATATTGGTTTATCCATTTCTAATCTTACTAAGCATAGGGTTATTTAATATGTTATTGGGATTCCCTTAGATAAATAAGTTTCAATTAGTACCTTTTATAGTAAATTGATGTCTCAAATATATACATTGTAATAAATTGGTCAAAATTCAAGGCATTCCATATGAGTACCCTCTATAGTCATTGGAATATCCTCTCCCCACCACCAACACCACATTTGGTTATGTCACATATTAAAAATCATTGTATAAATATTATTATGTAACTTATTCATTAGTATAGTAAAAAATAATTTCACCTATTCAATAGCATAGTGCAGAGATAGTTGTTGCACTGATACATAATATTTCTATGTAGTCTATTTAGAGGAAAGTGGTACACCTTCCTAGACAACAAGTTGCACATAAAAAAATTATTCAAGTTAAAAATAAATTTGAACATTATGAAATTCATCCTAAAATGTTTCAACATATTCTATAGTGAAAATAAGAAATGAGACACTCCCTTACTATATAGTAAACTCCACCAAGTCTTGCACCTTTCAAATTACACATCTTAGAAAAGATACTATGAGTAGTGATCAATATAGTTACATTAAAACACATGATACTTTTCATATTATAATTCATATACATGTATCACATTTCATTCATCAAAATTCACATCCCTACTCTATGATATAGGAAGACATTGTGGCCCTTCCATTGATGGGATCATAACCTAGTTTCTTTCAAAAATAGCAAAAATAAATACATACATAACTATATGAATCCAACATCCAATAATCCTTGTATGATATTTATGTTCTACATTAAAACTATATACCTCATTAAATTGAAAAATAATATGCTATCTACCAAAATATATGATAAATAGCTTATGTAAATAAGTGAACTAGTAACTCCTATCATTCTCATGTCATGACTTTTATTTTTAAGATTTTTTTTCTTTAATTTTTATATTTATGTGTGTGTGTTTTCATGTGAATACACACATGCACATGAATATTTACATGCACACTCACATGCAAGTGCATGCACACGCGCGCGCGCACACACACAAAGGTTAAAAAAATCAAAATATTCTCAAAATAAAAAATCATGACTTGACCATAATCTGATTTGATAGTTTAATTATTTACATATGTTATTTATAAAATATTTTAGTAGATAGGATATTATTTTTCATATATACATGTATTTCATGAGGTATATTGTTTTTATGTAGAACATAAATATTGTATATGGATTCTTAGATTTTGGATTCAATTTACCCAGTGGCCATACCTATGCTATGGGCATATTATTCTACAAGTTACATATAAATAATTTTTATCTTTTAATGACATCTATATCATGTCGTGTTATGTATCTTATAGGTGACTTTCTAGTTACTCATATCTTATAGTGTGTTATATAAGTATACTACTTTGTTATGATATGACATTGATACATATGAATATTGTAGACTAGTTTTCACTTTTTATATGATCCTTTGATGTTTATGTTTTTACATGATAGGATATACATTTATTGATTATTGTGTGTGGTCATTGGTCTTATGTGTGAACTATTTTATTTTCATACACTTGAATATGCCCATTATTTGTGGCCCTTGGTTGTATGTATGAATATTTTTTCTTGTGAAACATATGAACATGTCCATTGTTTATGGTCCTTTCCCCTTAGTGTCCAATATTTTTTTGTGTAACATTTTAACATCTTCATTTATTGTGTTGATTGGCCCTATGTGTCAAATTTTTTATTGTGCAACACTTTAACATGTCCATTTCTTTTGGCCTTTGACCCTATGTGTGTGATGCTTACATGTATACATAAAATTTGAACATGACCCTTGTATGCAACCATTTTCCTTATGTGTACCATTGTGTGTTATGATTTTTTCATGTTTTTATCTTAATTAATGATGTCATGATACATGTTATGCACTTTTAATTCATATTCCAATTCAAATATGGTTACCTTACTACATGTGTCATTTCTAGATCTATTAGGACATGACATTTTTGTGTCTCACATTTAATATGTTACATGCTTCAATGATAATTATGATACTATCATGACCTAATATCTACATGTTCACATAATGTGGCATGATTAGATTTTAATTTCATGATAAAGCTAACTCTTAATTTGAATTATGTGACTTGCATATCACTCATCCCAAAAGGGGGAATTATAGTGGGCTTGTCTTAAATATCCAAACTTCCATGAATATAAAAATAAGATTCAAGACAAAATATAAGACTCAAATATTTGGAATACAGATTTAAAAGATTCAAGGATTAGATTTTATGATAGAGTACATTTTTCAAGGATTCAAAGTGATTCAAAAATAAAATATATGATATATTGTCACACACTAATACAGATTATAGGGGTATATGACATATGTATGCCCTCACTTTAGAAATACTTAAAGTACATATTTGTACACACTTGAATGCATATGCATGGTAATGAAAAAATAGTTAAAATATTATAACTTAAAAGTTTCACATATAGATGCATGAAATTATAAATTATCTGACATGGATTTGGGAGGCATGATAACAACCATTCTCAAATTTTAGAAGACATGATACTTAATCATGCACACACATATACATTCTTCAAAGTTTAAAAATCATGATATTGGTTCATGAACATATCTACTACATATAGTTATAGATTTTAAGACAAATGGATGTAATTTAAATTTAAATATATTGGCATTGAGGTCATGATGGGGACATTAATATTATTCATTTTCTTTTGATCATGAAAAAAATGGAGTTCTATGAGATTTGTTGCATGATTAGATGACCCATGACTAAATGTCATTTGTTGTATCAATACATGAAACAACCACATAACATGTATTGTACTCTTTTTAAAAATCATAATGATGATGAAATAACTATAGAACACTCCAAGAGATGAAGGAGGATATCACCAAATATGTTTTTATAATTGATGCATAGTATATTCCCATTGAGAAACCAATAATTCCAAGTCTAGATGTGGAAATGACATCAGATACATAACCTAATCATAGGTGGACACCTGAAGCTACACATGAATCACCTCTATAATCTCCATAGTACCAACCTCAAAATATTATAGCATAGACATCACAGGCACCTCAATATAACATAGCATTGACACTCCCATCCCCTCATTACCAATAGCCTTAGAATTTTACATCGCTACCACGGTGTCTAGATGGACTCCACCTTATCTTCAAGGAAATTATAGGGGATAAAAATGATAATATAAATAATTATGGGGTTATATAGGGTGTATATCATAGAGGATACACAAGATGTTATAAGGGAAGAAATCAAAATTAAGGGAAAGATAATATATAGGGAAGATAATTGATTATTTTCTATCTATTTTTAAATTACAACCACTTTGCATGAAACTATCCATGAAACTTATTTTGTTTATTTAAGAGTGTCTAGGCATCACCAAACAAAGGATTACCTAGTCTTAGAGAAACAAATAAAGGAGAAACTAATATACAATGTTAATATGGTAAATGTGAAACCCAGATATCTTATGTATCTATAAGTTTTCACTAAAAACTAATATAGGGAATAAGGGTTATCACCATTATATATACCCCATGAACCCTTGTTTATAAACTTCCTATGGGAGAATTAACCATATCCTATGAAGGAATTTTTTTGTTATCTGAAGCCACACAATTACTATAAAATATCCAAAACCAAAATATTTCTAAAGGGGATTTTATAGACATATATAGATAAGTGTATTGGAAACTATTCACATATAGTGGGATGGAATACTATTGGATTTAATTAACCTTTTAAAACTAGTAATCACTATGTAAAATGAGGACATATCACATAACATCACCAACATATCGCACAATCAGTTAGACTGTACAAAAAGGGGAAATGAGGGAACTAAAAATATAATTTAGTATGTAAAGACTTAGAATCCATGGGATGTTGATTCTTAGATGTATATTAAATTGGATTGATATGAAGTACCAAATTTTATCTTCAATTTTAGAAGCATAGATATGATTTATTGGTCCACATGGAACTCTATTCAATTACTAATTTTAAGTACAATCTAGTTACATTTCTCCTAGAATGGTAGTGCCCAAAAATGCATATTCATAGATGTGTATATGTATTGCGTTCATAAGGTGTGGAACATAAATATCATGTATATGTATTTATCTATACCGTAACACCACTTCTAATAGCATGGTATATGCACCATGAACATAGATAGGAAACTAATACTTGGACACAAGTCACATGGGATTTTATTCAACCCTTTATATTTGAAAATGAGAATCTCATAGTGTATAAAATTATTGGTGAGAAGAGGATCTAATAAATGCATATAACTACTCTTTACTAGAGGAAACAATACTTATACTTGAACATAGCTCTCAAAAATTACAAGACCAGTAAGTAAAAATATTAGTTTTTGGTGAAACCCTATAATAGGATCATGGATAGTGGATAATAGATAGACTCCAAAGATAACAAGGAGGACATGGATTTGATGACTTTATTTGAACCTAAGCGAGAAGTAGAGGAACTATAAGCCAAAGTTGTATAGAAAATTTAAGATGTGTGGTAAATAAATTTACATATTTGAGATCAATAAGGGGATATGATACTATGAGACTCTATCCCATGTGGGTCCAATAAGATATATCATAAAGTGTTAAAAATATCAATAATGAACATTGGTATGCACCAAAGCTTGTAACTTTAGGTGACTATTTGATAAAACTAAATATATCATAAACTCTTAAATTAATACAATATTATCAATATGTGTTCCCAAAATTCAATGGTGTAAACCCTTAATTGTCATATATTTACATAGAACTCAAAGAGCGTGCATGACCTATCAATAAGTTCTCATACATGATAAATCCTAATATGAATCTTAAATCTAATGTTGAAGTTTACTAGATACAAGAAGTAGAGATTATTTATCTAGTTGAAAAATTAGACTAGGTGATTCTAATGGTAGTTCAACCTAAAAATTCAACGCATCGAGTTTGTGGAGATTACAGTTCATTTAATGATGTTTATGCTATGATATTTTTCTAGTGCCTTTCACATACAAAATTATGGAGTAAGTTGTAGGGAATAAAGTCTATTATTTTAAGGATGTCTTCGATGACTACCATCAAATACTAATTTTATATAAATATAAATATAAAACCACATTTATAATGGAATGGAGACCCTTTACTTATGAGGTAATTCCATTTGGTCTAAAAAATGTTCATGTTGTTTTCTCTAGGATTATGGTCATTGCGTTCAAAGATTTCATCCATGAATTTGTAGAATTCTATCTTAATTATTGGTTTATACTGTCTTTATTTACATAACACCTATCAAATTTACTATTTGTGTTTTAATGTTTTTTTTCTCTATGAATTGCATTAAATTTGAAAAACTTTTTGTTCTTTACAATGTTTGATGTTCTCTTTGGTCACATAGTATGTACTGATGGTATTTTAGTTGATCAAGCCAAAATCACATTCATTATGATTATACCACATCCTAAAATATCTAAAAACATGTGATAATTCTTAATACATACAATATATAAACATAAGTTCATCAAAGAGTATGCATCTATATTTTCTCCAATGGATGGACTATTGCACAAAGATATAAAGTTTGAAGAGGTTGTTGAGTTTTAGTAATATTTTATGCATTTGGAATAAGTATTTATAACAAATAAAATATTTGTGTTTATCTATTTCATTAATCAATTTAATGTGCATGCATATTTTTTGAGAACCACATTATGAACTATATTGGCTCAGCAAGGAGATAGAGGTTTAAATCACACCATTAATTTCATAAGCTAGAAATTATGAGTTACAATAGAGAATAATTACACAAATATATAATGAGAGGCCCTACCTATTATGTATTCACTACATAAACTTGGGTATTTTCTCTTATTAACACCATTTCAATTTATAGATCATCAAACTCTATGATATATAGTAAATAAATCGATTGCTAAGATGAATGTTATTCCAAAAAATTCTAGTTTAAGATCAATGTTAAATTAGGAAGATAAAATTTAGGACAATATCATCTTATCCAAATAATGAATGGGGAGGTTATATAAGTGTTTCAAGATGAATCACCATTGCACACTTATTTACAATCTTTGTGATTTCATAGATTATCGAGAACATAGCCAATTTCTTGGAATAAAGAATTTTTCCTTTACACTATGTGGAGAAATATTAAAATTAGTTGGTAACATGAGCCATACCATTTGGTATTATATACAATATCGGTGAGTATAATTTTATACACATTATATTTGGATCATGAGAGACCAAAATTTCTATAAGAGGAACATCAAAGAGTCCCAAGTGGACACAAACTATAATCAATTATGACAAAAATATTATAATGTGGTTTATGGTGGCCTACCTTATTCTAGTATGCACATTAAATCTTAAATCATTGCTTAGATTATCAATGAATAAGAAGGTCAAATCATATCAATGAGCAAGAGAGACAATGCAAGATCAATCACATATCACATAACATACATGAGAAACCCTCTTAGGGAATAAAACCCACTAGAACCTATGATTGGAATATTGTCCTACAATAAAAAGATCTAATTTAGACTATATACAAATGATCAAGGAAATATAATCCCTATTTAATGAGACTACAATCCCATAAGGTGATACTACACCTATTTAGCTAAGTTGCAACAACAACTAAACCTTTTAGCAAGTTTCACCTTACAAAGAGGCTAAACCCACCTTATATGTTAAGCTACCAAACAACACCTATAAACACATACACATTTGCACTAATGTCTTCAACACCTAATGATGGACCTCTAATTCTCACTCTTCACATTCACTCATACTCAATTTGCAAGAGCATTAATCTACCAATTAAATTATGACCTACAAGTCATACAAATAGTCCTCAAACTAATTTAATATTCAACTCATCCTTAAGGAACTCTACCCCTCCTTCACTCCTCAAAACACACATAAGCCTCTCTCAAAACTCTCCCAAGTCTCACACTGAGTCTCTCACTCTAAGTCTCTCACATTAAGTCTAGAAACCAACACTTTTGGTTTCACTATTTATAGAGTAATCATGACAATCACTACCTTGGTCAACCATTAGTCATGCCTTATCCCTTAAGACATCTCTCACATGAATACATGGCTTAATACAATCTTCATAGGTTGGGCATATCATATAAGGGTCATCCTTAAGCAACTAAACCTTTTAATAAGGCCCTTGCAGCTCTTATAGGTCTCATGGAGACCTATTCACCCATTTAGCACACTCTTGAGAAAAAAGAGAACACATGACCACTTTCAAATACATGGGTCCACTCCTTGTGTCCCCTTCAACATCCTCAAATGATCACAGTCATCTTAGCTCATTTTTGTATATGCTCAAATAACTTAAACATAGACCTTAAACACAAGCACACTATTACCAAACATATAGTCAACTTATTAAGCATTTTTCATACTCAAGATAGATTTAACACACCTCCAAAATCCACATAGAGCATCCTCATGGATTCTAAAACACTCCCTAATATACAACTCATTAAGAGACATCAAAATAATATCAAAACAAGCTAAAATACTCTTCTCAGATCACTTTAAAAAAAAGCATGAACACATAGTCAACTTTAAACATAAATATATTTTATTGTACACACTTCCAGATCTATAAATTAGGTTCATTAAATGCACCATGGAGTCCTCTTCATTTTTTATTTTTACAGCACCAACAAATTTAACTTCTATCAAAAGATATAGACAAAAATAGAGATCTGGTTTTTCCCCATGTTAAATTCAAATATTTGAATTCAAATGATCATAATTAATCTTCGAACATAATTCTCAAATATCATGTCCTCTCAGCTTTGGATCAATCTCATACTATCGATCATGTCTAAACTTTAATGCATAGTTTGTTAATGCCAAACATTAAATCTCAATCACTTTGATCTCACCTCGTGTAATCTTGAAATGTTAACTCAACACACTCCATCTATCTTTTTGGATAAAATAAGTATTTGAATATCAATGCTCACCATTCAATCAATCTGTACGAACACATGTTCACCATTAGATCCTTATCCTATACCTTTACTCAGTCATTAAACATCATGCACCTATCCTCATCTCACTACTTCCTAACTTCTTGGAGCAATGTGCATCATTGATCTTGCTTGAGATTTAACTTGTGAATAAATGCATGGGGATCCTTACAATATGCTTGAGAAGCCATTTTTGAACCTTAATAACTTCTTCTATGCTTTGACACATGATCTTAAATTTAGACCAACTGATCTCCTCACATATGAGAATATAACCATGTAACACACTTTTCATAAATCCTTTGCATGTGTGAGATATAATTCCATTAAAATTCCTTCTCAAAAACTTTTTTCATAGAACCAACTATGCTTGAAATTTGTTTTGGAGACCAATTTTGCTCCTGCATAACTTTTATTGGGATTTAGTGCATGATTTGGAATTTAGCACAAATAAACTTGGATTAAAAATAAACAAAATGATATGATCAATTTTTATGAGCACCTTCACATGTGCAAGATATAACATCAAAAAAATCCCTACTCAACTTTCCTTGTCATACTCAAATTTGGCTAAGTATAGAAAAACATAGTCAAACTGCTTAGGAGCCCAACTTTGCATATGCACAACTTTTAACATACTTTATCACATGATTTGAATTTTAGAAAAAATAAACTAGGATCAAAACTTAATAACCCCATATGAACACCTTCTCCTAAAACATTAACATGTTTAATATATTCCATCATCAAACTACTTACTTGTCTCTTTCTAGCCACATGCAAATTTGGCTATGGAAAAAAAATGAATTTTGATTGAGAAACCAAATTTGAACCCTCAGATATTTGACCATGATTAGATACATGAATTGAGATATATTTCATATAAATTAGGGTCTAATGTGATCACAACCATATGACTAACTCCCCATGACTCATTCCCATGTGGTAATGGTGATGTCATCAAACTGCCTACTCAGATTTTCTACCACTGGACCCAAAGTGTGTAGATGAAAAACTATGGACAAAAAAATGAATTATACTTATGTAAATAAGCTATAAAATAATATATAACATATTATGAACCTATTTCACATGTTCCATACTCCATACTCATCCTTGCACATCTCTAGCCATGTCTAAATAGAAGATCAACCAAGCCAACTACAAGCACACTCAGATAAGCACATTGCACACTTTGTCACTGTCACTTACGATATCAAATAATTTTTTTTCAATCACTAGAACATCTCCATGATATCACCATGACATCATTTATAATACTCCAACAATTTCCCCCTTTGTCATTGATGTCATCAACTATCATATATAGCAATATATAGCTCACGTTCTCTCTGCTCAAACATTCACACAATAGAAACTTTCTCCCCCTTTGACATAAAGAAAAAATGGCACCAACTAATTCTGAAGACCTAAAATGACTATAAATAGGAAAGGACTATCTTATAAATATGGTACAAACTCCCCCTTACCTAGAGACAACCTCTTTTTGTCTTGACAACTTCCTCTTGTTTCATGCCAACACATTTCTTCAACCAAGAATTGTAACCAATGAAGAAAGAACACACAAAATAATTTAAATATAATTTAACTCACCAATAAATATCTAAGAAGGAATCCCCCTAATAAATCTAAGCAATTTCACCTTCTGAGCATGTTTAGATATCTACACACCATAAAGAATCACCACACATGCTTACTAGCTTTATCTCTTAAGCTACCACAAGGACCACCAATATAAATTCATGCCACTCACCAAAACATTCTCTCAAACCACTTTAAAAATTTCCTTGAAATAAAAATACTTTTCTCCTTTTGGAGAAATAGAGAAAAAAATGCTCTTCTTCAAACTAGACCTATCTAGCCTCCTTGTATCCCTACCTAGAACTTACAAAGCCCACATCTTTAAATAGACACATATTTAATATCTTAAACTACATATAAGTAGAAATCTCATATTCCCTCTCAAGCACACCAATTTTCATCACCAATCTCATCCTATGCAACATACTTCCTTCACAAACCTACTAGCCAATTAGCCCTTCATATTAATAAAAAATTGAATAATTTGAGAACCAAAAACCTTAAATTCTATGTAAATATTTATATAACCACCCATTTGGCCCATTAAACATATTGATAATCCTTAGACCTTAATTCACAAGATAACCCACTTTTCTAGGATAGCCCAAACCCCTATAATCTTAAAATAAAATAGGGTCAACAAACCTCCTTCTAGTCAATGCACACCTATGAAACTTATTACACACCTGAAGACACCCATCAAAAACTTATAGACCAAAAAATATTTTATCCTTCACACCTTTGGGGCCTTTAATTCTTATAACCCATTTTAGGCCCGGTTTCTCCTAAGCCAAAAACCAAAAAAATTGAGAGTACTAAAAGAAATTTAATTGGCATAAAACATAGCTTCAGATCAAAAAAACACTTGGAACATGTCACAAATAAGTGTATATACTTTTATGATCATCAAACTCTCTTTCAAATTTTCATCAATCTCATTAATCCATATGGAGCCACCCATTCTAACTCTATACTACAACTTCACAAACCTCTAAAACAATCTCATGAAGTTGTTGTTCCCCCTTAACCAAAGACCTTCTCTGATAGGAATTATTAACTTGAGAACAAAAAAATGCTTCTCCACTTAAATTAGTCTCTTAATAATCATACACAAAGACCTCCTCTACACCACAATGCTCTACCATGGTGTGTAACTAGGAGTTTCCCACAACTCCTCATATTTCTTCTCATCCTTGGTTATCTAATACTTATATTTCTTATTCTTTAGCTTAGGAGAAACAACTTATTCATCCACTAAAACATTCTCATTTTCTTCTATGATTGGATTGATAATACATGGATACAACATAGATTCATTACATACCTTTTCATATGAAGGATCCACCTTGCAGTTTAGAACCTCATTACTGGGCACACATAATTGATTTTATTTGCATGATACATGATCAACAATAACATGATATTCAATTGGATCTATACATACCTTAGGAATAGCTTCAACCAACACCTTGGTCTTCTCCTTGAGCTTCATCTCTTCATTCTCAATATGAGAAAACAATGAGACCTCTTGGTATTCTTTAACTTTTGAAGCATTCTCCACCATAGCAAAAAAATTGTTTGGACTTGTAGTCTTATCATGACTCACACTTGTCACCTTTGGCTTCCATGTGTTAACAGGCCTTCTTTCTTGCACTCTAGGATCCTGATGAAACCTATTATAACTTATATACCTTTGCTTGCAAAACCTAGCAATGTGAACTCTCCATTCATAATTATAGCACACCATATTTATTGATGGAAACATAGTTTGTCTTACCATGTTTGGATAGAAACTTTCCATATGTCTTTTGTCATGATAACAAAAACAACTTTCACCTTTTGAAGAAGACTCATCTTATCTAATATTATGTGGATAATGGTTTGCAAAGTGTCCCACATCAAGACAATTGAAGCACTAAATTTTCATCACTATTTTTTACTGATGACCCCCATCATAGTTCCATAAAAACTCATTTATAATAGGTCTCTTTCATTCTTTAGCCCTATGACCAAATTATTACATGTCTAATAGTAACCATTAAATATTTCATACCTCATGGTATTTAGCTATCTGATTTGATTTGTCTTCATTCTGCCAACACCTTCAATCCTTATCAAATGATTTGTCTTCAAAGTAAGATTTCCCTAGTTCACATTAGTCTTCATCTTGTCTTGAGTAACATTATTTTGTTCTTTTTCATATACAAGACCAGTTCTATCACTAGCATGCTTTGGCCACTTAGAATTTTATCTATATCACATGATCTCTTTTCAAATCTCACGAATGTCTTCACCTTACTAGCTATCTTTTCTAGCTCAAATCTCAAAGATTCATTTTCAAAAACATAACCTAAAAATTCATATTCTTTAGACTTTAGGCTTGTATACATAATTTCCAATTGACAACTAATATGCTTGATTATATATTCATTCTCCTTAGTGTCTTCATTCAATCTTGCCTCATACATACTGAATTACACCTCATAGTCATTGAGTTTAGATTTCATCTTCTTCTCAATCTTCAGTTCCTCAAGAGCATTCATCAAAGTAGTCTAATATTCTACCTCATGTTCATGATTATCTGAATCACTCCAAGTAGACACCTTATAATGTGTTAAAATTCCTTCCTCAACCATGAGCATAGCTTCATCTTTATTAGGACCATCATCTTCATGATCATATTCTAAATCACTATCTTCACTTTCATCTAATAAGTTACATTCTTATTTGGTGTAGAGACTCTTCTTATTTTTGAAGGGCTTCTTATTGTTAAACTTTCTAAATCATTTCTTCCTATATGTCTTCTTATCATCATATTGGTCTTCATCATTCTCTTCATCATCTTTTTTCTCATGGTTATGAGCTAAAGTATGAGTAAAATATCCTATCTCTCCATAATTAAAACATTTGAAGGGTAGTTTATCTATATACTTCCCTGAGCCTACATTCAATTTCTTAGTAATAAAATAAATTATTTCATCCTCATCAACATCAAATATTTCATCCTCTTTGCATTTATTACCTTGGAAATTCTTCTTAGGATTCATCTCTATCTTGAATACAACTTCTTTATTTGGTGGTATATCATCATTTATTCTCATGTCATATGCAATAAGGGTTCCATTCAATTGATCCATCTTCAACTAAGTAAGATCATGACTCTCTTTTAAATCAGATAATTATGGATCAAAATTAAGAGCTATTATCTTAATACCTTTTGGACTAAATTTTCCTCTTCAATATTATCTCCAAGACCTCTGATGATGTTCATAGTCTCATCAACTATTTGTAGAAAGGATGCCACACAATCTTCTTCCTTCATCTTGAGACTTCAAATTGCCTTATGTGAATCTGTGACTTAACAAGATTAACCTCTGAATCTCCTTCAAAATGATCTCAATTTTTCCCATATTTATTTATAAATTGTATAATAGATTAGCTTGGTGTATTTAGTCTCTAAAAGACCGCAAGTGACCATTCATCACCTTAGAATTGTTCTCAAACAACTTCTTGTTTGTATCACTAGATGAAGGAGTAATAGGACCAACATAACCATCTAGGATATATTTCAATACATCAAACCTTATGTACATAATGTATGTCTTCATCCTTTCACTCTATAAAGCATAATTGGATGCATTAAACATTAGTTATTTCTTAGTAGAGAAACCTCCTTGATGACTACCCATATTGTACCTTGGATCACCTTCAAGTTGTTAAGACTTTACCAAAGGACTCTCTCTAATACCAATTATTAGAGGTATAATCACCAAGGGTGAATCAATGAGCCCAAATAATCTAAATTCAATTCTAATCTTTGAAATAATTAACTAGTTACCACAAACATTTATGAAGCATACAAAACATTCATATCAATGATAAAGAGAGATAATGCAAGATCAATCACATAACACATGACATATGTGGGAAACGATTTTGGGGAATAAAATCCACTAGAACCTATAATTAGAATATTATCCTATAATAAAAAGATCCAATTTAGACCATCTACAAATTATCAAGGAACTATAATACCTGGTTAGTGAGACTACAATCCCATAAGGTACTACTACACTTATCTAGATGAGTTGCAATAATAACCAGACCCTTTACCAAGTTTCACCTTGTAAGGAGGATTCAAAAACCTTAGATGCCAATATACCACAAAAACACCTATGAACACATCCACCTTTGCACTAATTTCTTCAACACTTGATGATGGACCTTTGATTCTCACTCTTCCCCTTTACTCACACTCAATTTGCAAGAGAACTAATCTACCAATAGAATTATGACCTAAAGGTCATACAAACAATCCTCAAACTGATCTACTCTTCAACTCATCCTTAGGGCACTCTACCCCTCCTTTAATCCTCAAAACACACACACAATCCTCTCTCAAAACTATCCCAAGTCTCAAATTGAGTCTCTCACACTAAGTCTAGAAACCAACACATTTGGTTTCACTATTTATAGAGCAATCATGACAATCACTACCCTAGTAAGGCATTAGGCATGCCTTAGACATTAATACATCTCTCACATGAAGACATAGATCAATACAATCCTCATAGGTCAGTCATAGAATATATGGGTCACCCTTAAGTAGCTACACCTTTTAATAAGGCCCTTGTAGCTCTTATAGGTCTCATGGAGACCTATTCATCCATTTAGCACACCCTTGAGTAAAACAAGAACACATGACCACTTTCAAATGCATGGGTCCACTCCTTATGTCCCCTTCAACATCCTCAAATGATCATAGTCATATTAGGTCACTTTTTTATGCTTAAATGACTTAAACATAGGCCTTATACACAAGAGCACCATTATCAAACATATAGTCAAATTATTCAGCATTGTTCATACTTAAGATAAATTTAACACACCTCCAAAATCATATAGCATCCTCATAGAGTCTAAAACACTCCCTACTAGATAATTCATTAAGAGATATTAAAACAATATCAAAACAAGCTCAAATACTCTTCTCAGGTCACTTGCAAAATAAGCACAAACATATAGTCAACTTTGAACACACATATATTTCACTATATACACCTCTAAATCTTTAAATTGGGTTCATTATATGTGCCATGGAATCTTCCTCATCTTTTATTTTTACAGCACTAGTAACTTTTACTTATATCAAAAGATATGGACAAAAAATAGAGCTTTGGTTTTTCCCCATGTTAAATTAAAATATTTGAATTGAAATGGTCACAGTTAACCTTCAAACACAATGCTCAAATATTGTGTCCTCTTAGGTTTGGATCAATCTCACACTGTAAATCATTTCCAAACTTTAATGTATAGTTTTCCAATGCCAGACATCAAATCTTAATCACTTTGACCTCACCTCGTGTAATCTTGAAATGTTGACTCAATGTGCTCCATCAATCTTTGTGGATCAACAAAGTCTTTAACTATCAACACTCATCATTTGATCAATATGTACGAACACATGCTCACCATTGGATATTTATCTTATACCTTTGCTCATTCATTAAACATCATGGACCTATCCTCATCTTACTACTTCTTAAATTATTGGAGAAATTCACACCATTGATCTTTCTCAAGATTTAAATTGTGTAGAAATGACTATGGGGACCCTTTCATTATGCTTGAGAATCCGTTTTTGAACCTTAATATACTTTGATTCATGATTTCAAATTTGGACTAGATGATCTCCTCACATAGGAGAATCCAACCATGTGAAACACTACTCTTGAATCCTTTGCACATGTGAGATATAATTCCATTAAAATGCCTTCTCAAAAACTTTTATCATAGAGCCAAATATGCTTATAATTTGTTTGGGAGACCAACTTTGCTCCTGCATAAATTTTATCACACTTTAGCGCATGATTTGGAATTTAGCACAAATTAACTTGGATCAAAACTAAACAAACCCATATGATTAATCTATCTTGAAACCTTCATATGTATAATATATAACATCAACAAAATTCCTACTTAACTTTCCTTGTCATATGCAAATTTGGCTAAGTATGGAAAAACATAGTCAAACTGCTTGGGTGCCCAACTTTGAATATGCACATCTTTTGACACACTTCATTGCATGATCTAAATTTTATTGAAAATAATCTATGATAAAAATTAAAAAAATACATATGATCAACTTCTCCTAAAAAATTCATACATGCAATATGTTCCATCATCAAACTACTTAGCTCTTTTTGGCCATATGCAAATTTGACTATGGGAAAACAATGAATTGTGAGTAAGAAGCCAACTCTGCACCCTCATATCTTTGACCACACTTCGATGTGTGACTTGATATCTAGAGAATAATAACTATGGACTAATTTTATCATAACCATATGACTAAATCCCCTTGACTCATTCCCATGTGGCAATGGTGATGTCATCAAACTACCTACTCAAATTTTTTGGCATTGGACCCAAAGTGCCTAAATGAAAACTATGGACAACTAGATGATTTCTAGTTATGTACAAAAGATCTCAAATCATATATAGTATTTTAAAATGTTCCATACTCCATACTCATCCCTGAACATCTATAGCCATGTCCAAACAAAAGACTAACCAAGCCAACTACAAGCACACTAGGATAAGCACATTACACACTTTGTCATTATCATTTAGTCTTTCAAAACACTTCATCCACTCACTAGAACATCTCCATGATATCATTGATAATACTCCAACATGCCTAATATGAGACTAAAAACTATTTAAAACATGGAGGTGAATTAAACAAAGTGTTATTGATTTCAAGGATGCAAGCCACATAATATCATCCTCATCGGTAAAGTTTATAGTCACCAAGTACAACTCTCTAGAATCCTTTTATCTATATGTGCATCTATATTTTAGTTTTACATGTGGTGTATCTATAATATTTGATGGAATAAATCATATAATAGTCCATATTTGGAGACATGAAATGGTAAAAAATAGCCAAATGAGAAGAAAACTAAGATCGATAATGGATGTTAGTTACCAATGAAAATTCATTTACAAGTACAAGTGGCATAAAATAGGACAAAGAAAATAAAATGGGACATTGAACTCCAACAAAAATGTGTCATCTATAAATTACATTAAAAAAATGATGTGTTTTTAAGAGGGGGTCTGACCTCCTACCAGATCAAACCTCACCTTCCATCTTCGACTAGTGAGAGTGAATGAGTGTATATGCAAAAATAGCATCAATGTCAAAATAATAAATATGTCACTTATAATGTTAGGCACCTTTATAATAAATTTACCTTTTTAAATAAATTATTACAACTCACAAAAAATTATAATTCCCCCTTTATCTTATCATTCACTACCTCTGTTACAAGCTACCACTATAAGGTTTTGACCCTTCACTTTTATAATATAAATTACATTCTATGAAATAATCAAACACTTAACCTTCAGGAGGTTGGTAATTTAAAAAATAAATATCCCTTTGGCTTAGCAATACATGTAAACATATACATGATCAAAACTTATTTAAATTTAAATAAAGGTTATTCAAATTTAAAGACAACCAACCACCTTAAATGATTGCATCTATTTTACTAAAAAATAGAGAAAACCATTGCTAAAGAACTACATTAATCATAATAGGTGGTGAAGGTTGTGGACATGGTCGATAGGAATCAAGTCATGGACATAAGGTCAATGAGATTCAATAGGCCATTGAAGGAAATTGGAGGGAGACCCAGAGTGCCTTGACCGACTAGTGGATAGTGTATATCTAATGATAGAGGATTACCAATCATGTACAAATCTCCACATTGCAAAAAAACCAATTTATTCATTTTATTTTCATGGATTATTTAGGGTGAGCATCAAAATGTTGAGTGACAGTAGGAAGTGTTAGGAGAGTGATTTACACAACAATATTTTTGAGCTTGAACCTTGTAAAAATTTGATACAACTAATAAATGATGCATAATTTGTAATAAATCATGTAAGTAATCATTAATGGTTATGATAACATCAATTTAATTTGGATTCCATCTAGGAAGATTTGAGTAGGAATATAGTTAAGGATAATTGAGTGGTAACTTTGACAATGAGACTTAATAGGGCCAATTGTTAGATCTAATCACTTTGGACATGGTTTGAAGGTATGGGAACCATGTGGAGAATAAATATGATCTAGTGAAAATTAAAACATGAACCAATAGAACTAGAAACCTTTAGATGTCACTTGTACATTCCATACATCCTTAAAAAATGCTAATGGTGATGAATGTTGAAGTCTTAAGCACAAAGTGAGATCATAAGAGACTGAGCATGAAAGCTTGCTCACATAATCAATCATATAATTTTTCTTGTGAAATGAAATATTGTCTTATAAAAATCAATTAATTTGTATTTTTTAAGTCTATTTTGATCAATATATGAGACTAATTTGAGTAATGATTTTAAAACACTACTTTGATACCATGTTGGAGTGTTATATTCACTCATTCAACCATGTTATCACTCCCACACCCCATTACCACATATAATCCATCTCAGATAAGTATTATGCACAATAAGAGTCTCTTAATTATTCCCTTAAGTGAAAAATATAATCTTCAAGTTTTTGTCTTCCTCCAATCTAGAAGAATCAAAAGGAGTGTCAAATGAGTTTGTTTCAAAACAACCATGTGGTTGTCATGATCAACCCAAATATAGGTGGATTGTATAAATAAGTGTGGAAAAAAATATTATTTGTAGATACAAATAAAAAAACCAATGGGGATTATGTGGTGTGAATTTCAGCTCATTTAGCTCCAATTTCATCATTGAGTCAATAATTGAGCCCCAAATCACATTATATATCATTGGGTCAATAGGAATAAATCAATCATATTGTATATATGATTAAACCATTCAAGTAAATGGTTCAATAAATGATGAAATTTTGGCCAATTCACCTAAAAATCATATCATATATTTACCTTTAGTAAAATTGGCCCAAATTACATCTTTGATTTAACCAATCATGTAATTGGTCCAACTAGTGTTGACATTAGGGCAACTTGATCCAAAAATCACATTGTATACTTTTAATTAGTATCACATGGAGAAAATTGGCATAAAGTATGTCTTTGATTGAAAAAAATTAAGTAATCAGGTAAATCATCAACTTAATTTCTTCCAAAAGGATAACTATATTGAGTTGTATAGTCGTAACTAGGTTCATGAGGAAATTCATGAGACAATATCCTTAAGTGATTTTCATTATCTTTGGGAGATACAAGTTTTGTTAACATTAATATTGACACACATATAACTCTTAAAAATTTCTTCAATTAATCTAAAATTCCCAAAAACTTACAAAACCGTTATGTGTTTTCCAAAAACAAACACTAGTTGTAAAAGCTCTTTTTAGATTAGGTAAAAGTGGGTTTTATGGACCCAAAACCATTATAAATAAATAAAAACAAACCAAAGACACCACATGGGATTAAACAATATCCTAGATCCCCACAGGGAGTAACCAAAAAACCTTGTAAAACTAACCTGGATATAGTAAAGAATCAATAAGGAAACAACAAAAACAACATAACATAAAAATCACCCAACAAACTAAACATGAATAAAATTAAATAAGGCTTGCAAGGGGATAGACCTTAATTTTCTTGTTGTGCTCTCCCTTATTGATATTTCCTCTAATTATTTTTATTATGCCTTATAATACTATTTTCCCTTCTAATTCTTCAAGCATCACATGAAATTTCTCTTGGTTGGCCTTCATCTTGGCACATGCCCTATCCTTTTTATCCCCTTGTATTATTTTTGTTGAGCAAGATCCTCATAGTTCTCTTTATAGATAGCCTATAGATCATGATCCATCATTGATTCAAAATACTTTCCAACATTTCTCTCCCTAATACCACCCTTAGCAAGGCCAAGAATGCTCTGTTGAACCACTTTGATTTATTTTTTTTATCTTTTTCAACTCTTCCACCTGACTCATCAGATTCTTCTTAATAGCTTCAACATTTTTTCAAAAATACCCTAGAGAACTCCTTATCCTATTCAATATTCAACACTTCTACTATATTTTCCTTGATCCATTCAACATTCCCCATGAAAATGGGAGGTGTAAGGTTATCCATAGAATCACTTGCATCTTTGAGCTCTTAGCAACCCTCTTCATCATCATCAGAAATAAACAACCTATGATTTCCATTTTTAGTTTTTGTCAACCCATTTCCTTTTAAATATTAGGTGAGGGTCTACTTGGATTCCCGATAATCATCCTCCAAGTATATCATCACCTATTTAGGCCTGACACGTTTTAGTTCCTTATATATTCCTTTGACTATAAACCTAACAAATGTTTCCATCAATGCAAGAGCTTCTTGTTGACCAAATTTGACTTTTAAGTCAAATTGGGGAACCCCTAGTTAAAGGCTTGGTATTTAGGTGTTTTAGGGGTCTAATATATATGTCACAAGTGGTTTCATAAGTTATTTTATGTCACTTAATGTTGTATTAGCCTTGGTCATTAGATATTTTAGTCCCTTTAGTCTTTTTGACTCATTTAGGGGTCAAAAGGATGAATTTAATGAGTTTTATGGATTTCTTGGGAATATTGAAGGTTAAAAAATGTTATTTCGTGTCCTAGGTGTCCTTATAGGTCTTAATTAATTGACATAACTAGAAAGTGGTAGGTTTATCAAAAGAAAAGGTAGTTTTCTTGAGGAAAAGAAGAAGTTTGGTACTTGTACGGATCCTTGGAAAGTGTACCACATGGGAGGGAATCATGGTGTTTATTTTTAGATTACCCAATCTAATTTCCATGTTTTTTTATTTAGAAGTGCCATTTTTGGCCTAAAACCATTTTGTAACTTTTTCACCCTTCTTGGCATGCAACAGTGACCTTCAGGTTTTTGCTTGGTATGGATAGCTCAAGAGGTTTTACGAAAAATTATTTTGGGATGATTTTTTAAACTTAGATAAATTCATTTCAATATAAGGATTTTTAAAAATAGTGGTATGTGCTTCATGAACCATCCTCATGAAGTTGACCTTTCAAATTTGTCTGCTAATCTATGTATCCTATAGTTTCTACCAAAGTTTGAGAAACTCTATACAATACACTTGATAATATTTATCCCAAAGGATTTTTAATCCATTTACTCATCTTATACATTATTTTTTTCATATTTGGAATTTATTTTATAGTCCAAATAACTCACTTTACAGGAAGGTACCACCACGTGCAGTTTTAGTCAATTTTCCACTTATAGAAGGTTGAATTACATACAAGGGATTGCATTTGAATAGTATATGGTGTCTTTAAATGTATAAATTTTGTTTTTATCACATCCATTTATGTTTTTATCTCACTATAACATGCTTAGATCAATCTTGCAGTCCACTTTCATACTCAGTCAACTTCTTGCTCATTCTTACTCACAATCATAAAAAATCATGTGTGTGGACTTGTTTAACATGATTCATGGAAGAGGTAATAGATATTTCATTAAATTAAACATTTTATCACCCTAATATCATAAAATAATAACCTCCACTTGGTATAAGAAAGGATTGTGCTAGTCATGTAGTACACTTCACCTAGTTTGCCATGGATATGCTTACCTACAAGTGTTTAGAGGATACATTCAAATTTAATGGGATGTGTTAATACTTGTTTCATACCCTTAAAATTTTAAGGATTATATTTTAAATATTTTACATAGGTTTTATAACTCATTAGGTGATTTTTTCCCTTGTTCATTGTTTGAAATTTCCTTATTGTTGCAGACCTAAAAATCACCACCTATAGGTGGTCTAAGCAGAGAGTTTATAATCCATATAGAAAGGTTGAAACATGTATTTAAACCTTCCTTAAGGTTTTAACATGATTAAAGTGTCATGGTAGACTTTTTGGGAAGGATTTATTACCAAACAAGGTTGAATGTCATCTTCAAAAATGATAAAACTTAGATTGAGACCAGGTCCCCAAAATGCAAAAATAGAGATCCCATGAGTTTTTGGAATAACTCTATGAAGTGTTCGTAGATAGTCTTAAAGCATCTAGATAAGTGATTGTGTATACCTTAACAATAATATATATTATAAAAAGTTTTGAAGGCAAGGGATTAAGGGAAAGTGGTTTTTAAGTAGCTCAAAGATGCTCTTGAAAGCACTAATAATCTACAATAACATCCACAAGATTTTGGTCAAAAAGTGACCTTGCATTCCATGTTGACAATTCTAAATAATGAAATTTTTGATGGTGATTGAAAGTGTTTCAAGTGTCATGAGACAATTATTTTGAGGTTTATACATGTTTCTCAATGTTTATGGACACCTATAGGTGTCCCTTTTTAGAGAAGATGCACACCTATAGAAAAAAGGTAGACACTGAGCAATTTGATGATTTCAAGGTATTAGTAGGGCTTAAAGATAAAAGTAACAAACCAAAATTATTGATAGATGAAAATGGAATAATTTAGGGTGACTTGTGAATTTTTTTAAAGCCTAAACTTATAAGAACACCTACAAAAATCTTAAGGGTAGAGTTTCTCAGTCATGAATGAAGAGTTTTAGTTTATGAGCTCAAATGCATGGAAAGGGCTAAGAGAGCTTAGGATGATGAATAAAGTTTTTGAATACCTTAATTTTGAATAGGAAGATATACATGAGTTGTGTATATGATGTAACAAGCCTATGTAGACTCTTTGAGATCCTATGACAACCTATAGCCAAGCTTAAAACAAAAAACATAATCTTATAGGTCAAAGAAAGAAGGATGACCTAAAACTATGTTTTGAGGAAGTGATAAAGTATATATCATGATTTTAAAAATTAAATATGTATACATTACTCTATTGAGGACATTTTAACACCTTAATTTTGTATAGCATGAAGAGACAATTCATACAGTCAATTGTGGGGGACTGATACAGGCAGTGAGATGGAACTTAGCATATAAGGTTTGTATTACATTAACCGAAGGTGAAAAAGTGAATCCAAAAAAATAACTAATAAATCCAAGGTAATAAGTTAAGGTCTTGAAACAATAACCTCTAGTTAAATTCATGCAATACACATATAGGTATGATGTTTAGAGGCCAACACAGTCACAATTAAAACTTAGTCCTGAATGAGTCAATGTATATAATAAGTATATGATAAGTTTGGGAAATGAATGAGGCTTGGAATCCATTAATTTTAGTTATTTTAGTCTTTTTCAACTTTCATGATGGATATATAATAGACAAGTAGCCTTAAGAATGCAGTTCACCAGTCTATACCAAAAAAACCTTGCACAGTCCTACCTACATATAGTTTGTCTTAGGTTTTCCACAAGTTGGAAGGGTAAGAGACCTGACCAAGGGTTGAAACCTTGTGTAGAAATTTTTCAAGATTAAGGAGGGCTCATAAAGTATTTAAATTGTTCTAGCTAAATAAGGGAGTTCCCTTTGTTTTGTCTCAGACAAAGGGCACTCCCCTCATGCACAAACCTTGGTAGTTTTGGGAAAAGGTAACAAAGTGACCCTTCAAGATCTGATGGAACTTTATAGAAGGTGGGAGATGTTATGTGACACCTAGTAAAATCATAAAAAACTTGGAAAAGAGGGAATAAACTAGAAAAAATGCTCAAAACCTCTAGGATTATAATCAGGTATACAAGGTAGGTTTTTGACCTACAATCTAAACAAGAGACCACCTTCACTTTTCGACCTAAGTGGGATTTGTATTTTATTGTAACATGATTTTGAGGTTTATATTATAGATTTTTAAGCTATTTTAATGCAAGTGAGACAACAAAAATATCATTTTAGCTTCAAAGACAAATCAAACCTACTAAGAACGGTTAGACCTAGTGTCCAAATGGGGGGTCTATCACACTTATAGAATGAGATAATATTTTAAAACTATTAAAATAAAATTAATGGTGTTAATAAAGAAGTTTTAAATCTTTTAGAGTGCAAATAAAACCAAATAATTCCATTTTTAGACCTCAAGAAAACTCAGGTATGTAGGAAACAAGAAAACAAACTCGATAAGCCAAGCTTAAATGCTCACATCTTTTTGGAGGGCTTGTATGGAGGCCAAAGAAGTTAATGTATATTGATGAAGGTCTTGAAATATGAATTTGTGGAATTATATTGTAGGTTAGATGTTATATCTTTATGAACAAACCTTAAGAGTGGAAACAAGCTAAAACCCTTACAAACCCTTGCTTGTGACCAGTTTGTGGAAATGAAGATCAAGATGAATTATAATGAATGTTTTCTGATATGAAACCTATTGGAAATTTTATATGACTCACTCAATCTCCCTCCCATACTTTTTATCTATACATACTTATATGGATGGGGTGAGAAATAGGATAATTTTGACAATTTTTTTTTGTTTTGTATGTTCTAGGATGAGTCTGAAGATGAAACCAACTTTTGGAGAAATATTAATACTTTTGATAACTCCAAATGTATATTTTATACCTAAAAAAAACTCCTAAGTGCCTCAGTAGGAGCTCTCATCCTAGCCAATCAAAACTAGCCTATTGGATAAGCTAGTGAGAAGGGTAGAAAACTTCAAGTGAGATAAATTTAAGGTGCCCCTAATTATTATAATGACATATAGGGTATTTTTATGTCTAATTCACTTTCTCCCATGGATTTTTATGATCAAATGATGCCAATTTTTAGGCCAAGTGTGTAGGGTACATGAAGGAAGAGTTTTTTAGACTGTAAATGATGATAGCTCCTTTTCAGGGGATTCTAGAGGACCAAGCATACCAAAAATGAATGGAGAGACATGACTAAGACCCTTAACCTTATTTTAGATCATTATACCTAGTCCTAATTATTTAAGAGGAATTAAAATAGGTTTAATCATGAAGGTAATTTTTTTAAGCTAGTCAAGGAGTTTTCATACCATTTTCCAAGAGTTTGATGACTTGGATTGACATTTGTAATTCTTGACCTTGCATGGTTCATCTCATACCCTTTAAAAATGTAATATTAACTCATATTATCTTTACAAGTGTCCTTGTCACCCTTGGACCTCTCTCTCCTCTCTCTCTCTCTCCTCTCTCCTCTCTCCTCTCTCTCTCTCCTCTCTCTCTCCTTCATCTCTCCTCTCCTCTCTCCTCTCTCTCTCTCTCTCTCTCTCTCTCTCCTCATCTCCTCTCTCTCTCTCTCTCTCTCAAGTTCTATAAGAGCTAGCCATTTTGGCATTGTAATCCATGATCCACAAGGTATGGTGAAGCCTTAATTATTTGTATACCTTTTGATAAATAAAAATATTGATGTTTACCTCCACGATGGACTATTTTTAGTGTGTTCATTTAGAATGTTTGTTTTTTCATAATTGAAGACTATGGATTCCTTAGCATGTTATTTCATTATACCATATATTTGTAGTTGGAAAGATTATTTTTATAGGGATTGTGAAGTGTTCTAGGAAATTTCAAGGATTGATTGAGTTAGGTATATTTATTATTTCCCTCATATGCCTATTGTCTAGTCCTCCTAGCTTTTCACATCCATCTATAACTTCACAATGTAACATTGATGTGAGAAGATGAAGATTGGAGAAGTGTATGTTCAGTTTGTCGATTAATTTCAAGTGTGATATGCATATGGTTGGAATTCATAAATATAGTTGGTGTATAACCTCCCTTAAGATAGTTTTTTTTAGTTATCTTTCTCCCTTTTCACCCCTACAGGTTTAGTTGTAGTTGTGATCTAAAGTGGTACATCAAGGGAGCTAACCCTATCTAGAGATTCACCTCATTCCTTAGGCTACCCACAATCCTAGAGGTGTTTTCATTATGCCACTTGGATGAGGATAGATTTACCATCTCCTCAAAGGGTGAAAATCCAAGTGATAATAGTTTTTGGCATGCTTAGTGGGACACTTGGTCCAAGAAGTTGAGAGATTTTTGGTGTTGTATCTCAATAATAAGTCTTTGGAGGCATGTATTAAAGCATCAATGGTGACTCCAAAGAAATGTCAATTGCTCAAGAAACCCAATTTATCATTTGAATATTTTTGGTAACATTTTCCTTTATTTTCTTGCTTTCAATGAAGTTTCATGGCTAATTTTGGTGTTGAACATTATTTTACACAAGTTGGTGAGACTTTTCAAGCTTATGACATTCTTTATCAATATGAACAAGTATTTAACCAACCTTGTCATGAAGTATATCAATCTTATAACTATCCTTCTCAATGTCTTGCTCCTCTTAGTCAACCTAGCTACTTCTCAAGTCAATCCATTTCCACCTTCAAAAAACACTTTTAGGGTATGATAAGTATATGTTAGATATTGACACACAAATGGGATGTGGTATAGAGATTCCTAGTCTTCTTATTCACAAGGTGAGAGATGCATTAGATTTGGTTAAGAGATAGTGGGTACCTATTGGGAGAGCCAATTGACAAAGGATCATAAGTGAGATGCTTAATGTGAGTGGCCTAGTTTATTCCTTAGAGGATAAGCTAGGAGTTCATGAAAGGAAAACTCACCAAACCTATCATCCTTCATATCCAATTTCCCAATTTTCCTATCAGCCATATTTGATTCCTACTCATGATACCAATCAAGGATATTAGAGTCATCTTTTTCCCAATCAGTTGGAAGAAAGAGTTGAAAGGAGGAACCTTGTTTTTGAAGCTAATATTGATAGGTAAACTAAGTTGGTTAATATGAATATGAATTAGTCCATGTTGGAATCAAATAAATTGGAGTTTAAGCCCTCATTGATCTCTCATATTGCATCCCCACCACCTCAAAAAGAGACTCATAATCTCAATACTCTAAGATAGAACATGATATTGGAGTCATGGTGAAAGAAAGAGGAGAAAAGTCTTGACAAAGAGTATGAAGTTGAGAAGGAACTTGATCCTATACAAATTCCTCCCACCCTTCCTCAAGAAAAGATTTTTATTCCTAACATCATAATCTGGAGTAGGATAGTGGAGTCATGAATGAAGTTGATCCTTTGAAAATTCCTCCCTCTATTCCTAAAGAAACTTCTTGTGTTCCATGTCAGCCCTCATGTATTCCTTATGCTCATGATGATTCTTGTGAACTTCAAGAGAGAATTTTCCAAGAAAACCTAGAAAATAAAATTGAAGAGTTAGAGTCAAGATGAGTTCTCTAAGTCAAGGTGTGGTGGAAGGTTTATACCCAAAAGAAGATCCTATGCCTAAACACACCCCATCCACCCTTCCTTAAGAGATTCATCAAGCTAAATCAAATGTGAATGAAGTGGTTGTCAAATGGAAGGAAGAAAATCAAGTTATTTTAACCCAAGGTCTGCCTCCCATTCCTTAAGAGCTCCCATAAAAATCCCCAACTTTGCATTCTCAATCTAATTTTGAGCCCTATGTTCTACCTCTACCAACTAGTTCTTTTTATCCTCATCCATCACCCTTTGACTTGATTGACCTATAGTGTGGGAATCTCAAGAAGGTCAATTGGTTGAGTAAAATTCATAACTCTTACTTGAAGAATGTGTAACTCCTTGGTAGCCTTATTGGGCTAGGTCATCAGATTTCAAGATGGCTAGTCTCGGCATCACTAAGAAGGAGATTGAAGATCTTGTAGCCCTTAACAAACATGAGCTGATTATGATAGCTGAGGTGTAATTTAAAAAACCTCAAGAGATCCTAAGTGCTAAAGAATATATTACTTATTTGGTTGATGATGAAGAATCTATTCCTTATGTTGAAGAAGAAATCTTAGAAGAGGCCCTATTGGAATCTAAATAATATGAATGAGTCTCTCTTGTTGTTCCCCTTCATGATGTTGATCAAAGTGAAGATGATGACTTATGGTAGATAAGTGAGTTCTTATGTTAAATCTCCTTGTTTGGTTAATGATGAAGAATATATTCCTTATGTTGAAGAAGAAATATTAGAAGAGGCCCTATTGGAATATAAATAATATTAAGGAGTCTCTCTTATTATTCCCCTTAATGATGTTGATCAAAGTGAAGATGATGACTTGTGGCAGATATTTGAAGACATTTATAAAGAGTTTAAATCTCTCAAAGGGTTTACAACTCCTTTAGAGTTGGTTACAAGTGATGATGAAAAAGATGACATTGCCCAACATGTCATAAATGAGCAAGAGCAAATTACTAATCAACTTTTTGGGGTCAAGACAAGTTTATATTTGCCTTAATATTTCAAAGAACAAGAGATCATTCCTTTTGAAACCATGCCTACAAAGAAAATGAAAGTTAATCATGAGATACAGAGCAAGAAACAGTATGAGGTATGTTTCCAAAACCAAGATGAATACTTTTACATTGGATACCTATTTGAAGATGGTATACATGAGAACATCATAAGTGAGGTGCCAAGAAGTAGGTCTAGTTCATCAAGTGTTCAATCCAAAGATCATCATGCTTCACACCATGATTTGCCTCACCAAGAAGGAGATGTAAGAAAATTTACTTTTGATTTTGGAAATGGAGGTATAAATGATTTTTAGTTGTATATAGCTATTTTTTTCCTATTTTTCCTAAGTGTCTTGAGTACAAGTGTGTGTCTTGTTAGCTTGTTTGCTTTGTGTTGTGTGTGTCTTTTAATTTGTGTGGTTGAGGTAATAATTAGTGGTCTTTTCTTGATGGTAAATGGTCAAATTTTTCCTTGTTTTTCTTATAATTTAGATGACTCCTAAGGCCAATTACTAAGAAGTCTACTAGTCTATTTAGTATAGCAGGCATACTACCCCTATGAGTCACCAATTTGTTGACCAAATTTGACTTTTAGGTTAAATTGGGGCACCCCTAGGTAAAATATTGGTATTTAGGTGTTTTAAAGGTATAATATAGATATCAAAAGGGGTTTTATAGGTTATTTAATGTCACTTAATGTTTTACTAGCCTTAATCATTAGATATTTTAGTCTATTTAGTCTTTTTGAGTCATTTTAAGGGTCAAAAGGATGCATTTAATGATTTGTATGGATTTATTTGGAAGTGTGAAGGTTAAAAAATATGATTTCATGTCCCAGGTGTCCTTAAAGTTTTTAACTTAAATAACTAAAAAGTGGTAGGTTTATCAGAAGAAAAGGTAGTTTTCTTGAGGACAAGAAGAAGTTTGGCACTTGTATAGCTCTTTGGGAAGTGTGCCACATGGGATGGGATCATGGTGTGTATTTTTAGTTTCAAAAATGTCATTTACATGTTTTTTATTTATTTTTAAGTGCCTTTTTTGGCCCAAAACTATTCTATTACTTTTTGACCCTTCTTAACATGGAGAAGTGACCTTTAGGTTTTTGCTTGATACAAATAGCTCAAGAGGTTTTAAGAAACATTATTTTGGTAGGTTGTTTTAAAATTGTATATCTTAATTTATATATAATTATTTTTAAAAATGGTGTCTTGTGCTTCATGAAAAATCCTCATGAAGTTAGCATTTTAAATCTGCCTACTAATCTATGTACCCTATAGGTTTTGCCTCAGTTTGAGTAGATACATACAACCCACTTGATAATATTTGTATTAGAGGAGTTTAAATAAATTTTATCATGTTTTTCATTTTTTTTTTCATATTTGGAGTTGATTTGATAGTCCAAATAGCTCACTTTGTAGGAAAGTAACACTATGTGCAATCTTAGTCAATTTTCCACTTGTAAAAGGTTGAATTCCATACAAGGGATTCCATATGAATATGATATGGTGTATTTTAATGTATTAATTTCATGTTTATCACATCCCTTCATTTTTTTATCTCACTATATCATGCTTGGATAAATCTTGCAATCCACTTTCATACTCAGTCAACTTCTCGCTCATTCTTACTCAGTCATAAAAGATCACATGTGTGGACCTAGAGAACATGATTCATGGAAGAGGTAAAATATATTTCATGAATTTTAACATGTTATCACCCCAATATCATCAAAAAATAACCTCCACTTGGCATAAAAAAGGATTGTGGCAGTCATGTAGTACACTTTACCTAGTCTACCATGGATATGCTTACCTATAGGTGCTCAAATGATAAATTCACATTGAATTGGATGTGTTAATACTTGTTTCATACCATTAAAAGTGTTAGTATTCCATTTTAAATATTATAAGTAGGTTTGAAACTCATTAGGATATTTTTTTTTCCTTGTTCACTGTTTGAAATTTCCTTATTGTTACAGATCTAAAAACCACCACCTACAGGTGGTCTGAGAAGAAAGTTTAGAATCCATATAGAAAGGTTTAAACATGTATTTACACATTACTTAAGGTTTTAAAATTATTAAAGGGTCATGATATAATTTTTTGTAATGGTGGATTTACAAACAAGGTTGAATGTCATCTTCAAAAATGATAGGACTGAGTTTGAGACCAAGTCCCCAAAATGCAAAAATAAAGATCCTACAAGTTTTTGTATGCACTTTATGAGATGTTTGTAGATAGTATTAAAGCATCTAGATAAGTGATTTTTTTATCCCCTAACAATAATATGGATTATTCAATGTTTTTAAGGTAAGGTATTCGGGGAAAGTGGTTTTTAAGTAGCTCAAAGATGTTCCTAAAAACACTAAAAATCTACAATAACATCAACAAGATTTTGGTAAAAAATTGACATTGCATTCTATGTTGATAATTCTAAATAATGAGAAATTTTGATGGTGATTCCAAGTGTTTCAAGTGGCATGAGACAATTATTTTTAGTTTTATACATGGTTATCAATGTTTACGGACACCTACAGGTGTCCCTTCTTAGGGAAGATGCACACCTACAACAAAAAGGTAGACACTAAACAATTTGATGATTTTAAGGTATTGGTAGTTCTTAAAGATCAAAGGAATAAACCATAATTATTTATATATGACCATGGAATCATGTATGGGGAATTTTGAAATGTTTTTTAAAGCCTAAACTTATAGGAACACCTACAAGAATCTTAAGGGTAGAGATTCTCAGTCATGAAGAAATAATTTTAGTTTGTGAGCTCAAATACATGGAAAGGGATAAGAGAGGTTAGGATGATGAATAAAGATTTTAAATACATTAATTTTGACTAGGATTATCTCCAAGAGTTTTATACATGATGTAACAAGCCTATGCAGACTCCTTGAGATCCTATGACAACCTATAGCCAAGTTTAAAACAAAAAGCCTAATCTTGTAGGTCAAAGAAAGGAGGACCTAAAAATATGTTTTGAGGAAGTGATAAAGTTTGAATCATGATTGTATGGATGAAATTTTTATCATTAATCTATTGAGGAAATTTTAACACCTTAATTTATTATAGGGTGAAGAGATAGTTCATACAGTTAGATGTGGTGGACTGATACAAGCAGTGAGATGGAACTTAACATCTAAGGTTTGTATTTCATTGACATAAGGTGAAAAATTGAATCCAAAACAATAAAAAATTAATCCAAGGAAATAAAATAAGTTCTTGAAACACTAACCTATAGGTCAAGTCATGAAATACACCTATAGGTATGATGTTTAAAGGCCAACATAGTCATAGTTGAAACTCAATCCTGACTGAGTCAAGGTATATGAGAAGTATATGATAGCTTTTGGAAATGATTAAGGGTTATAATACATTAATTTTAGTTATTATATTCTCCTATAACTTTAATTATGGATTAATAATAGACAAGTATCCTTAAGAATGCATTTCATATTCCATACCAATAAACCTTGCACAGTCTACCTATATACAATTTGTCCTACGTTTTCCACAAGTTGGAAGGGTATGACACATGAAAAAGGGTTGAAACATTTTGTATAAATTTTTAATGAATTTATTATTCTCATAAATTATTTACATTGGTCTGGGGAAAAAATGGAGTACCCTTTATTTTATCTCAGATAGAGGGCACTCCCCTCATGCACAAACCTTGGTAGTTTTGGGAAAAGGTAACAAAGTGACCCTTCAGGAGCTGATGGACCTTTATATAATGTGGGATAGGTTTTATGACACCTATTACATCATATAAAACTAGGAAAAGAGGGGAGAAACTAGAATGAAATTCTCAAAACCTCCAGGGTTATAGTCAGGTATACTAGGCAGGTTTTGGCCTACAATCCAAACAAGAGACCACCTTCACTTTTGGACCTAAGTGAGATTTATATTTTATTGTAACATGGTTTTGAGGTGTATATATATGTTTATAGATATTTTAATTCAAGGGAGACAATACAAATTTTATTTTGGGCTTCAAAGACAAATTAGACCTACTAAGCATGGCTAGACCTAGTGTCCAAATGGGGGTATATCACAATTATAGCATGAAATAAGATTTAAAAACTATTTAAACATGTTAATTTGGTTAATAAATAAGTTTTAAATATTTTATAGTGAAAATAAAACTAGAGAAATCCATTTTTAGACCTCAAGATAACTTAGGCATGCAAGAAATAAGAAAACAAGCTCGATAAGCCAAGTTCAAATGCTCACATATTTTTGGAGTGTTTTCATGGAGGATAGAGAAGTTTAATTATTTTTATGAATGTATTTAACTATGAATTTTTGAATTTTTTTTTAGGTTGGACGTTATATATTTATGAATGAACCTTAAGAGTGAAAAAAAGCTAAAACCCTTAGAAACCCTTACCTATGACCAGTTTATGGAAATGAGACTAGATATGCATTATAATGGAATATTTTGGATATTAAAACTATTATAAATTTTATATTTCTCACTAAATATCCATCCCATGATTTTTATTTGTATGGATGGGGTGAGAAATAGGCTATTTTGACCATTTTTTGTGTTGTGCATGTTCTAAGAGGATTGTAAAGATGAAAAAAACTTTGGCAGAAATATTAAGAATTTTTATAAATCCCCATGTCCTTTTAATACCTAATAAAAAATCTAATTCCCTCAATATGAGCTCTCATTTTAGCTAGTCAAAATTAGCCTATTGGACAACCTAGTGATAAGGGTGGAAAAATTCAAGTGAGATAAATTTAATGTGTCCCTGATGATTATAATTACATGGATGGTATTTTAAGGTGTCAATAACTTCCTCCCATGTATTTTCATGAGAAAATTATTCCAATTTTGAGGCCAAATGTGTAGGGTGCATGAAGGAAGATTTTTCTAGACTGCAAATGATGATAGCTCCTTTCTAGGTGATTCTAGAGGACCAGGCATGCCAAAAATTCATGAAGAGACATTCCCAAGACACTTAACCTTATTTAAAATCATTTTAATTGGTAATAATTAGTTATGAGGCATTCAAATAGGGTCAATCATGAAGGCAATTTTTTTGACCTAGTCAAGGAGTTTTCATGCCACTTTTCAAGAGTTTGATGACTTAGATTAACATTTTTACTTCTCAGACTTTCATGGTTCATCCCATACCCTCTTAAAATTCAAAATTAACACTTTGTATCATATTTACAAGTGTCCTTGTGACCCTTGGACTTCTCTTTTCTCCTCTCTCTCTCAAGTTATATAAAAAATGACCATTTTGGCATTATAATCTATGTTCCACCTAAGTATGGTGAATAATTTCTCATTTGTAAACCTTTTTATCAATAATAATACTAATTTTTACTTCCTACATTAAAATTCTTAGTTTTTTCATTTGGAATGTTTATTTTTGCATAAGTGAAGACTATGGATTCCTTAGCATGTTATTTCATTCTACCATCTATTTATAGTTGGAAAGCTTCTTCTTGTAGGTCGTGTGAATTTTTATTGGAAATTTCAAGGATTTAAAGAGTTATTATATTCATTATTTCCCCCATATTCCTCTTGTCTAGTCCTCTTAGCTTTGCACATTCATCTATAACCTAACAATGTAACATTGATGTGAGAAGATGAAGATTAAAAAAGTGTATTATTGATGCTTCTAACTATCTCATAGGTGCTCTCAATGTTGATAACACTTATCATTTTAAGATCCTAAGGATCCAAGGCATGAGTTGTAATTTGTGACAATTTGGGATGTTTTTGGTGGAATAGAAGCAGAGTGTGAGAGCTATCCAAAATAATTGTTTAATTTGATGGTTGGGAACCACCAGGGTCCTATATATTTGAAACTTTGTGATATTTACGATCCAAAAACTAACCTAAGTGGATTTTAACAATTATTTTTAACTAAAGTGAGATTTGATAAATAAAATATAAAAAGGAGGGTAAGACAGAAAAGAAAACGTGATTGTCGGCTTCCATCTCAAATATCATGACAAGGTTATAATTGGTTTGAGCATGCATGAACTAATTTATGATGTAAAATAGTATGAAAATAGATTACATCACCAGGAAAGTATCAAAGGAAATATTGAAATCACAAGTAAGAACTAGATTTAATTTAAATAATTTAATAATGTAACATGAATAACATGAACACATCCAAGTCCAAAGTAACTGAAATGAACTATACCTAAGATCTTTTAGCTAATTTAGCATATCACAATTTAACAACCTTATGATAGAAAATGTAGCTCAAAATTTAAATAACCATTCAAATATAAGACATTAACATGCAATTGAGAGATAACATTAGCTTTTAACACACTATTCAAATAATCCTTTTAGAATTCCTTAGTTGTATTAAAATGCTTTCTTGTATACAATTTTTGAAAGTCCCTTGCTTTACAAAATGGTAACCCCTACCTATTTAAAGAGAACATAGGTGGTGTAATGGTTAACTTCTCAAAACATTTACATGTAATACAAGGACAACTATCCTTCATATAAATATTATAATACACATGAACTCCTATGTCAAATTTGATAAATATAACCAATATATACTACCAGACTAGCATATATGCATTACAAAAGAATATTATTTTCATATTACATTGGTGGGTCCTTCTAGTTATATTTTCTTGAGGATGTCCTTTACCTTAGTGTGTTATTCTTTAATAATCTCAAAATCTACCATAAGTTTCATCAAAAAATCCTCTTCTTGATCTGCCAATGTATTGAATTCTTTGTCACTTTTGGCCATGAGTTCTTAGATGCATTGTACCTCTGAAATATGCATTCCTAAGGTAAGGATGATGTCAAGGACTTTTTGATTATCCTTGATAGACTATCCATGGTTCTCTTTGATTTTCTGGATGAAGACATTAATGCTTTGCTTGAATTCTTCATCATTTATCAGACCTATGGAAGTGGGTTGAGAGGGGTTTACCAACAAGGTCTCCAAGAGCTCCTCCATTTTGTCTATCAAGTCCTTGTCCTCCTTCATGAAATTGTTGACACTATTATACCAAGTTCTTAGGTACTATATTTTATCCACTATGACTCCTAGGAGGATGTTCAAATGTCCCAATTTGATGATTTTAATGTCCTAGACTTATTTTGTAGTATGCACATTGATCAATTCAATTGTCTAGTCTCTAGAGTCCTACCATTGAATGATTAATGCCTATGTCATCTTATCTTGATGGGTCAAGTCACTTAATATAAGATTCATGGTCTTTAATCCCTCAAATATGTTAATAAGATACTTATTGACATTGTCAATATGTCTTCAGGGACTGAAAATGTAGCCTATGCTTCCAAGTCTTGCTTCTCCTTTTCTAGGTTGATGATTCTTTATTTCATTCCCTTAACCCCAGCTAAGGTCATTAGTGATTGGGCCTCAATTAAACTTGTTATGTCCTCTTGATGGATGGGGTTTTCTCCTACTATTTTCCCTACATAGGATTTATACCCACAAAAGGATCCACTCTTTGGAAGGTGAACTTCTTAATGCATATAGTGGCCTTCTTTGTTTTTACCTTCTCTAACTTGGCTATCTAGATTATACTACATGGTGGATATTGGTTTATAGAATTTGGGTACCTCTAGGATCTCAATCCCAATACCACTTGAGGCTCTAAGATTCTTTATTCCTTTGCTACTCTCTTTAGTTGACTCAATAATCCTCCTTTCTTCTTGCTTCTTCATGAGCTTTCTAATCTAGGGTTTGATATCATCATGGGTATAAATACTTGTAGTGTTGGTAAGTGCCAATGAATGTGACCAAGATGGAATCTTTTAGAGATTTCCATATATGAACTAGTTAAGGATGAAAGGTCTATGTATGGGGAACTCATCACTAAACAAGTTGACCTCACTAGTAGGATGGGTCCATGTCATTTTTAGCCTTTTGGAGGACCTAAGAACAAGAGCCATCTTTACTTCCCTTTTATTTTGTAAGACAAGGACTAAATCCAAAGTTATTTACTTCCCTTTTTACATCTCACCTACCTAGGGTTCTTTAGATTATGCCAACTCAGTTGTGGCTTCCTCAATTCCCTCATCTTCTTGATCTAACCCATAGGTCTTTGCAAGCTCTTTGAATAATTATTCAACTATTTCATATGGTTCTAGGGCAATCATATCAATGTTTTCTATTAGAAAAAGGTGGTCTTGGAGGTGGAACTAATGATGAAGGACTTTCTCCAATTCTTTTGTCTAATTTCCTCTCACTAGGTCCTTGAATTTGGAGCACTTGATATTGTGGTAGTCTTATAGGTGCACTTGAGGTAGAAGGTAATAGATGATATTGTAATGGGTTCATCTACTAGATTTATTTAGTTGGCTTCTCCTCTCTTTGTAATCTATGCTCAATTTTGAAGCCATGTTGTCTGCACCTGGCTAGTACTTCCTCAAAGTTTATATCCTTAGTTTAGAAATGGTCATATGGGCCAAACTTGTGCTCATAGGCCACCTTGGTCATCTTCTTAGATTGTATATGGAGGACAACTTTGTTATTTAGTTCTCATTCTTTGATGTCATCCTTTTGAAAATAGAAGGCATCTTTATGTCTAGGCATAACATCCAACTATTTCCAATCATGGATCATGGTTTTTCTAATCAAGAATGGAAAAGGATATAAAATTAATTTCCTCTTCTCTTTTTATACATTGACAATCCCTTGGAGGATATTGGAAGCAATTTATTATTTAGCTAAATCAGTGGGGACATGGACTGGTAATCTATATGGTTGTGTCATGACTCCTTCCATCCTGATGATGGTGCAATCTGGGTAATACCATATTTTACCCATGGGCTCTACATATTTCTTGATGAGGGGGTACATCTAGGTATGGAGATCCTTATGATAGTCTTAGCCAAAGTAGAATATATGCAATCACAAATGATTTGTATGTGACCCCTATATTTAAATATATATAATTTTGAATAATAATGGGCTATGGTAATCTTACTATGAGAGGGCCAATTATTAATATCAAGAATATGGGTGGAGGCCATTAATGAGTCTAATAGATAGGACTTCATGGTGAATTGTTGGTTGGTCTTCCTTTTTATGCCATAGAATTGTCTTCCCAAGTAGATGCTAATCAATTATCCAATAGGTGGAGTTAGCTTCTCTTCCACCATGAAATACATTTAAGAAACCCATTTGGGATCGACATAGGTTGTGGTGGCTTCCTCTAAAGCTCTATTAAATAGGGTCATGATGATCCTAATGCCTTCCTTGAATTGTATAATAGGGATATTCCTGTCATTGTTCCTATATATATGGGTTCCTTGGTTTAACCAAGGTCTTAAAATAGTGTCCAAATTATTCTTGGTTGTCCACTCCTTAATGGTGGGGAGGTATATAAGTCATAGAGAGTTTATGGTAGCCTTTGAAAGATATAGGGACAATGTGTGATATCCCTTTGACACTTCTTCCCTAACTATCCAATCACCATCAATTCTACAATTGACAAGCATAAGTACAAGGATATCAATGTAATGAAGTACCTCTAGTTTTGTAACTACTCGATGAAGACTAGACATCTGAATTACAACTAAGTCACCAAATTTCCTTTTATTTATTGTGATACTTTGTTCATTGGAAGTGGGAGGATGTATTTTCTCAATACCAAAGAAGATCTTAGACTAGTTCTTCATTCCGTTATTAAGTGCCCCAATGTCCAATTTTGTGTCCCCAAAACATCTTCCCTTATTATCCATAGACAAATATAATTTTGCCTCTTGTTTCCATTATTTTCTAGATATTTCTATGATTCCTTAATTTCCATAGGTGTATGACTAGATTGTCTTTGTTCAAGATGAAATTTGAGCTTGTTTGATGCAATTATGTCTTAATAGTTAAGAATTAGGGCTTTATGTTGTTCTATTAGGGTTTATTAGATATTTAATGGTGAAGATGCCAGACTTCATAATTTTTTTCATGCCTTAGATCATATAGATATCCTCACTTATGCAAATTTTATCATTTCAGGTTTGCCAAATATGTGGATTTGTCATTTGGTGCTTACATGGTGCCTACATGGCCTTCTTCACAAAAATTCCTTTGAAAATTAGCCATTGGTTTCCACATTAGGTATTTTATCCTCACCCTATTGGATCAGGACCCCTAAATGAGCATGAACCATTGATGAAGATCTTGGAGGTTTCCTTTGATTGGTTGTTTAAATCTTAAATTACCCAATCATGCCAAGTGGTGTATTTTTTCTTCTTCAAGATATGAATTTGGAGTTTGGTATTATAATGAGTGTGGTTATTCCATGTGTTGAGATATCAAGATTTGGCATTTTTAATTGAAAATTCATCCTTCATTTCACTATGTTGGATCAGGACCTCTAATCAAGCATGGTTTGTTAGATCCTGTAAGATGCACATGGCTTAATTAGTCTCAGGTCTTAATAAAACTTAGGCCTAAGATATATTCCTAAGGTTTATATATGTTAATAAACACTAACAAACTTAGGCTAAAGTATTTTATGCTAAGTTTTCCACTTGAATACGCTAGTGTCCCTTTCAAAGGGTTTTAAAAATCCCCCTTTTACCTAGGCTAAAAGTTAGTTGAGGTTAAATTTGACAGCCTTGCTAATGTCAAAGATGTCCTGACAAATGTTAAATGATAAGAGTGATATTATCAAATTTAGTCTTGAGTTCTAGTCTATGAGGGCTTAGGTTTGAGTCTTGAGTTCATATTGTGTTTATAAACACAATGAATCTTCAAATTAAAATTATGGCCATAGTCCATATAATCACATCTTAGGGCTTATCGATTGAAGAATTCACACTGTTGGATCAGATTGGTGACATAGTGAGGGACATTGGATTCATGTACTATTATGTGATTAGATTTGAACTATTGGGGACTCCTTTGTCTTCATGCCATTAGATCAAGATCTGAGGATGAATGTGGATTGTTGGATTTGTAAAAGTGTATGAATTTTAAGTCATCAATCGGTCACATATAAACTTAAGTCAAATGATTAGTCCTAAGTTACTTATGTGAATAAACATGATGAGCTTAGAGTTAAAGTTTATTATGCTAAGCCTAATGTTAAAACATTAATGTGGTCCCATTTAAACTTAGGTGAAATTTTGGATGAGGTTTAACTTTACGATCTCGCTAACATCCAAGATGTCCTCATGAGTATCAAATGATGGGAGCAAGACTATCAAATTAATTATTGTAAGAACTTTTTTCATAGAAAGTGAAGTTAATATATGGTTCTTCTATGGTTATCTCACATCGTAAGATTAGATATCTAAGGATATGAGAGTCATTATATCTGTGATTAAATCAAATCATTAAGTTAGAACCTGATATGTATAATGGTTTAGACTAAGGTTTCAATCTTAAGATGTTGTTTGTGTTAATAAACACAAGGACATTTAAGATTGAAGCCTAGGCTAAACAAAAAAGGAGCCTAGGCTATAAATGAAAGGGGCCTATGGACTAATAATTAGGCAAGGTTAGGAGGTTAACAAAGGGGAAAGAGTAAAAAATAAAAGGTCTAAGTATGAATTCATATTAAGGTTTGGTCATGTCAGAAACATGATCAAGCCTTAATATAAAATTAGACTTAGGGTTTTTCAAAAAAAAAATGATTTCCCATTAAACTTATCCCACCATTTTTGAATTTAAATCATAGGGTTTTCTACTTAGGAACCCTCCCTTTCTCCATGGAACCTACACTTCATCATCCAAAGATAACCATCAGTAGGGTTAGCCTATAAAACATAATCATGATCATATATGCAGAGGTTCATGTCCTTTTAAGTGGATGATATTCAAATTCTAATAAATAATGACCTTTCTAAACCCAATTCAAGGTAAATATGTTTTAAAACATTTACAAGGGTCCTTATTTTGTAGAAGAAAAAAATGGGGGTATATTGGTCTTGAAATGTATGTTTAGTTTGTCCCTTGATTTTAAGTGTAATATGCATATGGTTTGAAGTTATAGATCTATTTGGTTTATCACCTCCCTTAGGATAGTTTTTAGTTATCTTTCTCCCTTTTAACACACAAGGTTTAGTTGTAGTTGTGATCCAAAGTGGTACATCAATGGAGCTATCCCTATTTAGAGATTCACCTCATTACTTAGGCTACCCAAAATCCTAGAGGTGTTTCCATTGTGCCACTTGGATGAGGAGAGATTTACCATCTCTTAAAAGGGTGAAAATCTAACTACAAATCATGTAATTGGTCTAACTAGTGTTGAAATTGGGCCAAATTGATCCAAAATTCACATTGTATAATTTTAATTAGGATCACATGGATAACATTGACACAAAGTATGTATTTGACTAAAAAAAATAAGTAATATGGCAAATCATAAACTTAATTGCTTCCAAAAGGATACCTATATCATATTGTATAGTTTCAATTAGGTTAATGAGGAAATTCATGAGACAATATCCTCAAGTGATTCTCATTATATGTGGGAGAGGCAAGTTTTGTAAAGATTTTTTTTTTACACACATATAACTCTTTAAAATGTCATCAATCAATCTAAAATGCACAAAAACCTACAAAACTATTATGTGTTTTCCCAAAACCAACACTAGTTGTTAAAAAAAAATTAGATTAGGTAAAAGTGTGTTTTATGGACCCAAACCATTAAATAAATAAATTAAAACAAACCAAAGACACCACCCAGGATTAAACAATATCCTAGCTCCTCATAGGGAGTAACCAAAAAACCTTTGAAAACTAACCTATATATAGTAAAATATCAACAAGGAAACAACAAAAAAATCATAACATATAAATCACCCAGCAAACTAGACATGAATAAAATTAAATAAGGCTTATAAGGGGATAGACCTTCATTTTCTTATTGTCCTCCCCCTTATTGATCTTTCCTCTATTTATTTTAATTGGGCCTTCTAAGATTTTGTTCCCTTCTAATTCTTCAAGCATCACATGAAATTTCTCTTGCTTAGCCTTCATCTTGGCACGTGCCCTATCTTTTTTATCCCCTTGTATTATTTTTGTTGAGAAAGATCCTCATAGTCATCTCTATGGATAGCCTATACATCATGATCCATCATTGATTTAAACTCCTTGACAACATTTATCTCCCTAATACCACCCCTATCAAGGCCAAGAATGATCTGTTGAACCACTTTGACTTTTTTTAATCTTCTTCAACTCTTCCACCTAACTCATCAAATTCCTCTTAATAGCTTCAACATTTTTTTCAATAATTCCCTAGAGAACTCATTCTCATATTATGTCTTCATCCCTTCCACTATATTTTCCTTTATCCCTTCAAAATTCCCCATGAAAATGGGAGGGGTAAGGTTATCCATAGAATCATTCACATATTTGAGCTCTTGGAAACCCTCTTCATCATCATCAAAAATAAACAACCTGTGATTTCCATTTTTAGTTTTTGTCAACTCATTTCCTTTTAAATCTTAGGTGAGAGTCTACTTGGATTCCTCATAATCATCTTCCAAGGCTATCATCTCCTCTTTAGGCCCAACACTTTCTAGTTCCTTATATATTCCTTTGAATATAAACCCAACAAATGTTTCCATCAGTGAAAGAGCCTCCCTCATAATAAACAAGATAAAAAACTAGTGAATGATAATAATTTAATTATCATTTTGGAAAGCCTCAACCATTAAATTATTTTGAGTTTCCCACCTTAATGAACCAAAAATAAAGGACCCATACGTTGAACATCATCCCTTTCTAAAAATTAATAGATCAAGGATTTTGAGTCTCCTTCATGGTTTTAAAACCCCCTAAAACCCTACCAACCTAATAATATGCACAATATAAATACTTTCAAATCCTCTCCTTGTTTATTTTTTTTTAATAATTTAATCCCCATAGTGCCAAGAATAATAACAAAACTTTGATACCAACCTTTTTTTATAAATCCTAATAGTAATACTAGGATTGTGCATCCCTTTCTTTATTTCCTAGCTAGTGAACTTCATTTTTAAATATTTTAAAATAATATACCTTGTTTCAAAATTCTCTAAGATCCTCTTGTTATCTATTTAGACATTTATGAATTCCTAGATTTTTATCCTATCAATCTCCATTTTTGTTTTGGCCCATTCCAAAATTCCACACTTTTCCCTCATCAATAAACTTACAAATTCTATCCATGCTCCTCTTCTAATTATTTAATATCCTCATCTATTCCTTCATAATATAAGATTTGTTCTTCATCATTATTTTTGGGATTTTTAGGGGTGTTTCCTAGGGAAGTGAAAGCCTCCATTCTAGATGATATCACCTCATGAGCCTTCTCCTATAACCTTGAATAAAATTCAGAGATTGGGGATGCTCCCTCTATAAAAGGTTTGAAATGTAGAGATGGAGAAGACTCCATCTTATTTGGCATAGAAAAAATGATTGTGAATGCAAAATCCCTTTCCTTATCTCTTAAATTATTCTTCTCAGGGTGTGATCCCTCCTTCTCCCCTATGTGGATGGTCAAGACATCATTTTTAAATGGTTTTATAAAGGATGATTATTCCTTTAGGATTACAAAGCCTCATGTAAATTGGGCCTCATAAATACTACTTATTTAGAGGTTACACTTGTTTTCCTCAATAAATATTGGATTGAATATTCTATTTGGAAAGAGAAATTAGTTTCTTCCCCATTATCAATAGGGGTTGAGTCTATAAACTTCCTTATTTGATTATAAGTAGGATACTTGATCTTGAAAAAAGAATGAGTGAGTTGCTTGGTCACTTTTTTGTATCTTTAGATTTATGCCCCTTGAGTTTACTCTTGATGCATGTTCCTACCTCATTTTTTGTACTCAATGTGTTACTTCCAATTCCCATATTTGGAATAAAGAAGAATCGACATGTTTGTCCACTTGGACATAAACACCAAAATGAGTTTCAATAAACCTCCTCTTAGATTTATTCATTGGATCCATGCTAATGGGTTGTCCTATAACTTTAACTATCCTCATGATAACCTCCTCATAACATAATTATAATGGGATTCATAGGAGGAAGGCCCAATGTGGGACTTCTTCCATTGAGTTATTGTTAAGATTACAACATATTTTCCATTTCCTAAGGAAAAGTAGGATTTTCCCATGGACTATGGGCCTTTTAATAGGGTCCTAGCATAGTATTTTGAGTTGGTGAAATATATAAAGAAAAAATATTTTTTCATAGAAACAACCTCCAAATTTCCATTGGGATTCTACTTATGGTTAGCCTATTCCTAGAAATTATCAATATTCAGCCTAAAATAATTGAATCTAGTTAGAAGAAGATTTTATAGACTAGAGTTAAGCCTATCAATGAAAAGATATATAATGTCTAAGAAACCCTCATTATCCTATATTGTGGGCTATATGTAAAACTATATAGCCTCATATTCTTCATGTCTTTTTCCCAAGATTTGGTCAACCCATGAGTATTTTATCAGTGACAAAGATGCAAACTAGTTCCTTCTCTCAAGATTCCCTAATAAATCTCTTTTGATCAACTTTTTGTTACCCCATTCATAATTTTTCCCTCATTTAATTTTTTAAAATTGTTTGTTTCTTGTTACGTCCTCCCTAAAATCTACCTAAGTAACCCTCATTTCCTAATTTCAAACAATTTACCACCCTATGCCAAGTTTAAAATTCCCTTCACTAAATGCAACCACAACATGACAATTTAATTTTGTGTTTTAGATCTCAATCTATAAAATTTGAAAAAGTTACAAATGAAAGCCTAAATTTAAATACTAAAATCTTTAAAATGACTAAGTACTAACCAAATTGAATTTTGAAAAATAATCTTCTAAGAAGTAACTCGTGGAGATATGAGACCAATTCCAAAATATGCATAGTGGCCTTGATTTATTATGTTTCCTAAAATAAATTTAAATTATAATAAAATTATACTTAACATTTATTTTATTAAATACATACAAATTCATTCACTTTTTTAGCCTATACTTCTTATAAACCTTTAGAGTTATATAACAGTAAAAACTTGTATGTGGTTTACTATGTACACATTATAGTTTATGGATGCTTCAAGCTCATTTATTATATAGTTAAAAATATAAAATACCATGAAAAAAAAAATGTAATCACATTTTATTTGATAATGTCTACTTTTAGGCCCCCAACTTCATTTACTAAGATCTACTTACCATATGTGTTTGATCAATATCAGAGTTGTCTTAAGAAGCATAAACTATATGTTTACTTATCTAAGCCAACATAGAGCCCCTATAGAGAATTTTTTATGACTGTGGTTAAATATAAAATAGAACATAATCTTAAAAAAACTTAGTACCTTATCACTTTGGTTATTGATATAAATAGTAAAGTGCAATAAATAATTTATAGTTATACCCAAATTTGTATATGGAGTATCATATAGACTATAAAATTTAAATATTTAAAGCCATTATCTTAGTTAGATTACTAAAATATAATATCAAATAAAACATATTTGTGAACGTATGCTACATAATATCAAATAAGTTTCATAGGTATAATATCACTATGTACATCATCTGAAGTAGGCTTCACATAATTGTATAATGCAAGTATTCCAAAAAATTTAACACCACAGGTACATTAATAAGATTTAGTTACTCATAAAAATTAATCAATTACATAATTTTTTATCCAAGTAGTTAATCATGAAATTGATTTATAATATTTTTTATGATTGTGATGAAATCATTAGTTATCAAAACCATAAATTCAAAAATATAAAAAAATTAAAAATTAAAAATTTGGGATCTATGCATGACATGTATTTCTAGTTTATATGATTACTTTATGTTATTTATCATGTGCATGGTATTTTACATACCCAATTTCTCTATGAACATTCATTTCCTGATATAAATCAGTAGGATGTAGGATTGTAAACATGTAAATATGGTCATAGGTATTTGACAATGTTAGTTCTTGACACATCCTAAACCATTTGACCTACACCTAAAACATGACTCTTATTCTCCATTCCTAAACTATTTATATATATTTAGGATTTAACCTTTGTTCGCCATCACTAATACACATAAATTTCATACTTAATACTCAAACCTCTTTGTATCATCTTCAAAAAAATTCCATTCTCATTATAATTTTACCTGATTATCTGAGATAAGTCTACCCTAGGTAGATAGGTTCGCTACCGTAGATATATAAACCTATATAATCTTTATATTGATACCAAATAATATATAGTTTAAATTCTATAATTATTCTTTTTGGTCTTCTTGCACATTTCTCAAGGTTAGCTAAAGGAATTGTCAAAAGGTTTTAATTCAAAGGACTAGACTCCTAGCTTGGCACTATCTATTGTGTACTTACATTCTATTGTACATTAAGAAATTTATTATTATTCATCAAAAATTCAATATCATTCATAAGTATTAGTCACAAGCCAAGTCTAGATCATGTTAAATCAAGTTAAGAGCTATCATTTTCAAATATCACAATCAGATTTCTAGCTGCATACATATAATCAATGAACACAATTACTATAGGTGGGAGAACTAAATGTGGATTAATTACTTGTTTAGATTTTTTAGATACATATTTTTTAGTCATCATTAAGGTTTAATTATTGTCATCTTAACCCATTACATTCCCCCTCCCTTTTTATTAATTTTATATCTCTCACAAGACCCCCTATGTTTTCCAAAGAAAAGAGAAGGAAAGTAGTGAATTCTAAATGGAAATATGAAAATTTATATAAATGCCCAAAAACCTACAAAACCATTATGTGTTTTCCCAAAACCAACACTAGTTGTGAAAAAAATTTAGATTAGGTAAAAGTGTGTTTATGGACCCAAAACCATTAAAAAAATAAATAAAAACAAACCAAAGACACCACCCAGGATTAAACAATATCCTAGCTCCTCATAGGGAGTAACCAAAAAACTTTTGAAAACTAACCTATATCTAGTAAAAAATCAACAAGCAAACAACAAAAAAATCATAACATAAAAATCACCTAGCAAACTAGACATGAATAAAATTAAATAAGGCTTATAAGGGGATAGACCTTCATTTTCTTGTTGTCCTCCACCTTATTGATCTTTCCTCTAATTATTTTGATTGGGCATTCTAAGACTTTGTTGCCCTCTAATTCTTCAAGCATCACATGAAATTTCTCTTGCTTAGCCTTCATCTTGGCACATGCCCTATCTTTTTTATTCCATTGTATTATTTTTGTTGAGAAAGATCCTCATAGTCATCTCTATAGATAGCCTATAGATCATAATCCATCATTGATTTAAACTCCTTGACAACATTTCTCTCCCTAGTACCACCCCTATTAAGGCCAAGAATGATCTGTTGAACCACTTTGACTTTTTTTTATCTTCTTCAACTCTTCCACCTAACTCATCAGATTCCTCTTAATAGCTTCAACATTTTTTTCAATAGTACCCTAGAGAACTCATTCTCCTATTATGTCTCCATCCCTTCCACTATATTTTCCTTGATCCCTTCAAAATTCCCCATGAAAATGGGAGGGGTAATGTTATCCATAGAATCATTCACATATTTGAGCTCTTGGAAACCTTCTTCATCATCATCAAAAATAAACAACCTGTGATTTCCATTTTTAGTTTTTTTCAACCCATTTCCTTTTGAAACTTAGGTGAGAGTCTACTTGGATTCCTCATAATCATCCTCCAAGGCTATCATCTCCTCTTTAGGCCCAACACTTTCTAGTTCCTTATATATTCCTTTGAATATAAACCCAACAAATGTTTCCATCAGTGAAAGAGCCTCCCTCATAATAAAAAAGATAAAAGACTAGTGAATGATGATAATTTAATTATCCTTTTGGAAAGCCTCAACCATTAAATTATTTTGAGTCTCCCACCTTAATGAACCAAAAATAAAGGACCCATACCTTGAACATCATCCCTTTCTAAAAATTAATAGATCAAGGATTTTGAGTCTCCTTCATGGTTTTAAAACCCCCTAAAACCTCACCAGCCTAATAATATTCACAATATAAATACTTTCAAATCCTCTCCTAGTTCTTTTTTTTTGAATAATTTGATCCCCGTAGTACCAAGAATAATAACAAAACTTTGATGCCAACCTTTATTTTATAAATCCTAATAGTAATACTAGGATTGTGCATCCCTTTCTTTATTTCCTAGTTAGTGAACTTCATTTTTTAATATTTTAAAATAAAATACATTGTTTCAAAATTATCTAAGATCCTCTTGTTATCTATTTAGCCATTTATGAATTCCTGGCTTTTTATCCTATCAATCTCAATTTTTTTTTGGCCCATCCCAAAATTCCACACTTTTTCCCTCACTAATAAACTTACAAATTCTATCCATTCTCCTCTTCTAATTATTTAATATCCTCATCTATTCCTTCATAATATAAGATTTGTTCTTCATCATTATTTTTGGGATTTTTAGGGGTGTTTCCTAGGGAAGTGAAATCCACCATTCTAGATGATAGTACCTCATGAGCCTTCTCCTATAACCTTGAATAAAATTCAAAGATTGGAGATGCTCCCTCTATATAAGGTTTGAAATGTAGAGATGAAGAAGACTCCATCTTATTTGGCATAGAAAAAATGATTGAGAATACAAAATCCCTTTCCTTATCTCTTAAATTATTCTTCTCAGGGTGTGATCCCTCCTTCTCCCCTATGTGGATGGTCAAGACATCATTTTTAAATGTTTTTATAAAGGATGATTATTCCTTTAGGATTACAAAGCCTCATGTAAATTGGGCCTCATAAATACTACTTATTTAGAGGTTACACTTGTTTTCCTAAATAAATATTGGATTGAATATTCTATTTGGAAAGAGAAATTAGTTTCTTCCCCATTATCAATAGGGGTTGAGTCTATAAACTTCCTTATTTGATTATAAGTAGGATACTTGATCTTGAAAATGGAATGAGTGAGTTGCTTGGTCACTTTTTTGTATCTTTAGCCTTATGGCCCTTGAGATTACACTTGATGCATGTTCCTACCTCATTTTTTGTACTCAATGTGTTACATCCAATTACCATATTTGGAATAAAGAAGAATTGGTTTGTCCACTTGGACATAAACACCAAAATGAGTTTCAACAAACCTCCTCTTAGATTTATTCATTGTATCCATGCTAATGGGTTGTCCTATGACTTTAACTATCCTCATGATAACCTCCTCATAGCATAATTATAATGGGATTCATAGGAGGAAGACCTAATGTGGGACTTCTTCCATTGAGTTATTATTAAGATTACAACATATTTTCCATTTCCTAAGGAAAAGTAGGATTTTCCCATGGACTATGGGCCTTCTAATAGGGTCCTAGCATAGTATTTTGAGTTGGTGAAATATATAAAGAAAAAATATTTTTTCATAGAAACAACCTCCAAATTTCCATTGGGATTCTACTTATGGTTAGCCTATTCCTAGAAATTATCAATATTCAGCCTAAAATAATTGAATCTGGTTAGAAGAAGATTTTATAGACTAGAGTTAAGCCTATCAATGAAAATATATATAATTTATAAGAAACCCTCATTATCCTATATTGTGGGGTATATGTAAAACTATATAGCCTCATATTCTTCATGTCTTTTTCCCAAGATTTGGTCAACCCATGAGTATTTTATCAGTGACAAAGATACAAACTAGTTCCTTCTCTCAAGATTCCCTGATAAATCCCTTTTGATCAACTTTTTGTTACCCCATTTATAATTTGTCCCTCATTTAATTTTTTAAAATTGTTTGTTTCTTGTTACATCTTCCCTAGAATCTACCTAAGGAACCCTCATTTCCTAATTTCAAATAATTTACCACCCTATGCCAAGTTTAAAATTTCCTTCACTAAATACAACCATAACATGACAATTTAATTTTGTGCTTTAGATCTCAATCTATAATATTTGTAAAATTTAAAAATTAAAGCCTAAATTTTAATACTAAAATCTTTAAATGACTAAGTACTAACCAAATTGAATTTTGAAAAATTATCTTCTAAAAATTAACTCGTGGAGATATGAGACCAAATCCAAAATATGCATAGTGGCCTTGATTTATTATGTATCCTAAAATAAATTTAAATTATAATAAAATTATACTTAACATTTATTTTATTAAATACACACAAATTCATTCACTTCTTTATCCTATACTTCTTATAAACCTTTGGAGTTATATAACAATAAAAACCTGTATGTGGTTTACCATGTACACATTATAGTTTATGGATGCTTCAAGCTTATTTATTATATAGTTAAAAATATAAAATACCATGAAAAAAAAATTTAAATCACATTTTATTTGATAATGTCTACTTTTAGGCCCCCAACTTCATTTACTAATATCTACTTACCATATGTGTTTGATCAATATCAGAGTTGTCTTAAGAAGCATAAACTATATGTTTACTTATCTAAGCCAACATAGAGCCCCTATAGAGAATTTTTTATGACTGTGGTTGAATATAAAATAGAACATAATCTTAAAAAAACTAAGTACCTTATCACTTTGGGTGTTTATATAAATAGTAAAGTGCAATAAATAATTTATAGTTATACCCAAATTTGTATGTGGAGTATCATATAGACTATAAAATTTAAATATTTAAAGCCATTATCTTAGTTAGATTACTAGAATATAATATCAAATAAAACATATTTGTGAACGTATGCTACATAATATCAAATAAGTTTCATAGGTATAATATCACTATGTACATCATCTGAAGTAGGCTTCACATAATTGTATAATGCAAGTATTCCAAATTTTTTAACACCACAAGTACATTAATAAGATTCAGTTACTCATAAAAATTAATCTATTACATAATGTTTTATCCAAGTAATTAATCATGCAATTGATTCATAATATTTTTTTATGATTGTGATGAAATCATTAGTTAGCAAAACCATAATTAAAAATCATAAATTCAAAAATATAAAAAAATTAAAAATTAAAAATTTGGGATCTATTCATGACATGTATTTCTAGTTTATATGATTACTTTATGTTATTTATCATATGCATGGTATTTTACATACCCATTTTCTCTATGAACATTCATTTCCTGATATAAATGAGTAGGATGTAGGATTGTAAACATGTAAATATGGTCATAGGTATTTGAAAATGTTAATTCTTGACACATCCTAAACCATTTGGCCTACACCTGAATACATGACTCTTATTCTCCATTCGTGAACTATTTATATATATTTAGGATTTAACCTCTGTTCACTATCACTAATACACATAAATTTCATACTTAATACTCAAACCTCTTTGTATCATCTTTGAAATGTTTCCATTCTCATTATAATTTTACCTGATTATCTAAGATATGTCTACCCTAGGTAGATAGTTCTGCTACCGTAGATATATAAACCTATATAATATTTATATTGATACCAAATAATATATAGTTTAAATTTTATAATTATTCTTTTTGGTCTTCCTGCACATTTCTCAAGGTTAGCTAAAGGAATTGTCAAAAGGTTTTAATTCAAAGGACTAGACTCCTAGCTTGGCACTATCTATTGAGTACTTACATTCTATTGTACATTAATAAATTTATTATTATTCATCAAAAATTCAATATCATTCATAAGTATTAGTCACAAGCCAAGTCTAGATCATGTTAAATCAAGTTAAGAGCTATCATTTTCAAATACCACAATCAGATTTCTAGTTGCATACATATAATCGATGAACACAATTACTATAGGTGGGAGAACTACATGTGGATTAATTACTTGTTTAGATTATTTAGATACATATTTTGTAGTTGTCATTAAGGTTTAATTATTGTCATCTCAACCCATTACATTCCCCCTCCCTTTTTATTAAGTTTATATCTCTCTTAAGACCCCCTATGTTTTCCAAATAAAAGAGAAAGAAAGTAGTGAATTCTAAATGGAAATATGAATATATATATATATATATATCAATATTATCCATAGACATAAGTGAAGTCATATAATTTTTAGTTTATTCATATTCACCATGGACAAGTCCCCATAAATTCAATAAATGTGACCACATTGTTATCTATGGAGCATAGCCTTGCTTAAGAATATCCTCAAATTGTTTTCTTGATCTTACACTATAAAAACTATTCCTTTCTCTATTTTCCATTATTAAAAATCATTCATGATCAACAAAAACAAGTCCATAGTCAACAAACAAAACTAGATTGCATTGTTGTTCACCTTCTTGATGTAAAGGTCTTCATCATTTTGTCTTAATTTTATGAAAAAAAAGAAATGCATTCACCTCTTACCTCTGCCAAGGTGTCTTCTAGCTTTGATCTTCTTGTTTGTCTAGTATTTTGTGTTCTTGGAGTATTGGTGTAGAACCTCTTGATATCTCTTATAATCTATATCTTCTCACAATTTCCCCCTCTTCTCTCATTCCATCTTTCTTGTTTCTCTATTGTCATTGTCTTCTAACTTTCATTACAACCTTAGTTTACTATGCATTCTCTTAGGTTAGGTCTCATTGGTTATGGGGATCCATTATTTTAATTTTGGCTTATTCAAACTCTGATATGTTTCTAGACATAAATTTTATCCTCAAAAATATCCACTTTATGCCTTTAGTATCTCCTCACAACTTCTGAACTCACCCTTTAATCATTCACTATTTTCCTTTTCTTGATAGTGTCCTATTGTAACCTTTTTTTAGGCTTTTTTGTAGTGTACATATTTGTAACTTATTATTTTAGAAAATTAAAAATTGTTTCAAATACCCTTTATTCCTTTCTTTATTTATAAAATTTTTTACTCCATAATTTGTTTCCTAAACCACCTTTTAAGTCACTACTAAACCCATATTTAGGCCTATTAGGCCTTATAAGACCCTTTTTACATTCAAACACTTCTAGAACATACACAAAGATATGGGACAAGGAAACCTAAAAAATACTTCAAAGGGAATTAAAATAATTCTTTCCATAAATTTTTGAGATTTTCCACTTGTTAAATCTCTTGTAGCATGGATTTGAAGTTCTAAACCCTAAAATAGGGTTTCTTGTAGGCTATATGACCAGTGAGGGTAAAGATTAGGTTTAAATATTTTAAAAATGGTTTCAAATGATTGTGATTATTTTTTTAGATTATTATCATCACATAACTACTTTAAAAATCATTGGTTTCTCCCTTTAAAACTATTGTTCATATTTTCTACACCATTTTGTGGTGACTATGTATAACTAACAGGACGTATGCTTTTATAAAGAGATAGATTGAAAATCTAGGGTTTTGAAAAGGTTTATTACATATATGATGGATTATCACTCTCTAAAAATATCCATTACACATTTTACAAACTTTTAAAGTCCTTTGACAACTCTATTTACTCTTTTGCCATGACACAATGCTTGTCTAAATGAAAACATGTCTATTACACTACTGAGGAGACAAGATAGTGATCTAGGGTTATTTAAAGGTCTTAAAATTATATAAAAGAGTAAAAAAATCTATATAAAAACTTTTAAATTTCCTCAAATTTATCAAATCTTGTTAATAACTCTATTCTACCATTACTCAACCTTCACAAGTTTACTATGTGGGATTTGACATCAACTACAGACTGTATTAGTTTTCCTCATCTAAACATGTGAAAATACTTAAGAGAACATAAAAAATTTAAATAATAAAAAAATATTCAACTTACCAAAAATTTTAAAGAATTAAAAACATGTCTTACATCAAATACTCTATCTATGATCAATTTACACTTTCAACACTATGCATACACAAGAGTTACAGGACTACCAATAGATTTGTCTTCAACCAAAATAATATCTATTAATATTATTTGGGGTTTTATTCATTTACACCTTATAATAAACCAATCCATTTTCCTTTTCTCTAACTGAATTGAATGACAACATTCATTACAAGTTATTTTATTGTCATATAACTGACCTAACTAACTCTAACTCCCTTATGGATGTTGTAAATTGCCTAACTAATAAAATAAACACCCAAAGTGACTAACCACATGATTAAAATATGTAATGAGTTTCCATTGAATAATTTATGTTTTAAATAACAAAAATATTCTATTGAAACTCATACACACATGACTAATGCTCCAAAAACCTTGATAATGATTCTAAAATTCAAATTGAGGATTTGGTAAGAAATGCCAAAAGGTCCCTAATTAAAATTTGACACAAGAATAACACCTAAATTTTTTTGTATAGACCTAAAATGACCAAAATAACCTAATAAAGACTTATACATTCAAAATATATCAATATTTATAAGGAGGTAGTGATGCTCCTACATCACTTTTCTAGATTTGTCTAGACATGTCAAAAACTATGTTCTTGATTCTGAGTCATCATAGTCTTATTTTATGTTGATATCCTATATTAGACATCATAAATAGTAAAACAAGAAACCAAATCTAATTTATGTTAATTAATTCTAATGTTTCCCAAAAATAACATATTTCAATATTTAGTTAGTTATAAATAAAAAATATTAATAATTGTATATATATATATTGCATTCTGATCTCCCCCAAATTTAAAATTTATTAAACAATCATTTTATTTTTTGAAATGAAAAATAGGGTAAAATTTTTTGGTGAACCCATAATTTTTCTCCAAGCATGACTTTTTTCATTTTTTTTATAAGGTTTCTATTGAATTCCTAATTTCTAAACATTTAAAAAAAAATAGTTATCCTTTATTGGATTTGATTGAGAACTTATATTGGATTTTTATTTGACCTTAGGATTTAAAATTGAATTCATGATTTCCTTGCACAAAAATATTTTATTTTATTTGATTTCAATTTAAAATTGAATTCATGATTTCCTTGCACAAAAATATTTTCTTTTATTTTCTTTCAATTTATTTTTTCTTTCTTTTCTTACTTTCTATAAAATGTGTTTCGATAATTTTAAAACTTTTTAGTGCTATCACTTTGGGAAAAGTGGTATTTGTTTTTACCTAAGCCATGGTATGATGGGTACTACCACAATACTCAATACTTTATACAACACTATACATGTATTTTATTTTCCATACACTTGATGGTATATAATAAACACCTAGGTTTTTTCTTTTCAACCATATGAATTCCTTTAGTCATTTATCTTTTTCTTTGTCATTCTAAAAGTAAGTGTTTGAAGATAAGGCATAATATAAAAGATATTATTGATGGAAATAATTATATTCAACTAATTACACGCACAGAGAAAGGTAGACCATAACAAAATGATAATGAAAAGCTGAAAATATTTAGTAACCCATTTCCAAACCATGATACTATAGATAATACATAAAATTTAGAAGTACACCACATGTATAATGCACATCCTCTTCTTTGTACATATGGTCATATATTACATGGTATCATCTATATATTTACATGCACATCAACAATATTTCCTATGATCACATTTGATAAAAAAATGATATTTTTTATGATGATTTAGATAGGTATGCACTATTTATTTGATCTTATATCAACAAATAACCTATAAAAAATATCATGATCAAAAATGGGTCAAGTGAAAATTCATGTACAATGATGCTTTTTCACACTTTTGGGTATATATATAAATATTTCTAAGCTACACCAAAAGTATTCAAAGCATTTTATGGATATACACAAAACACTCTTGGGTAAATAATTTTACCTCTTTAGTTTGGTTTAGTAATAATGGTTAATCCATATCTAGTCTTACTAAGAACATGAGTCTTTAATATGTTATTAGGACAACCTTAGATATATAAATTTCCTATAGTACCATCTATAATACATTGATGTACCAAATATATACAGTATAATCAAGTGGTCAAAGTTCAAGGCATTACATATGATTACCATCTATAGACAGTGGAATCTCCTCTTCCTCTATCCCCCATCCCCACCCCCAACACATTTGGTTATGGAACATATTCAAGATCATTATAAAAATATTATTATGTAAATTATTTAACAACACAATAATAATATAATTACACTTATTCAAGATCATAGTGCATGTCAGTTTTTGCACTGATATAAAATATCTCTATATAGTTAGTTTAGAATAAAGTGGCACACCTTCCTAGATAAAAATTTGTACATAAAAATTTTATTCAAGTTAAAAAATATATAAACATTCTACAATTCATCCTAAGGTAGTACCTTAGACATTTTAGCATGTTTTATAGGGAACATAAGCAATGATACCTTATCCTACGATACAATAGACTCCACCGAGTCTTGCACCTTTTGAGTTACACATCCTACAAAAGATACTATTAACAATGCTCAATATATATATATATATATATATATATATATATATATATATATATATATATATATATATATATATATTACAAGGGTCTTGCTAATTACTCATATATTACATTATGTTATATGAATATACTAATTTGATATTATTTGACATTGATACATATGAATAGTGTAGATTATGATTTACACTTTTTATGATCCTTTGACATTTATTATTTTTTCATGATAAGTGTTTAACCCTTTTATCCTTTGTTAACGTTTATGGGGGGAAATATTCTAATAAAAAAATGGGATAGTGATTCTAAAATCATGCTAATTAAATAATTCATATCCATAATTTTCTAATACAAAGTTGAGTTATGAAAGTATGCTCAATATAGAAAGTAAAATTTGAAATAGTAATTTTAATGTAGCAACATGAAAAAGAAATAATACTTATATTATTTACTAATGCATAGGTGTATCTGGTAAATATAGATACATGAGAATCTATGATGATGCTTTGTAATGATTATTCAAATCAAATTTTGAATATTTTTTCTTTTCAAACCTAGACACTACCATCTATACTTTTATCTTAAATCCAATGATTTTATCCCATATAAAATGTGAATCCTCTTCTTTAACAAATAATTGTATATGTTAGGGTTCATTTTCACCTTGTATATTGTCAAATTGAATCATTCCCATAGGTTATGGATATTAGTCTTTTGCTAAAAATTGTAGGTCCTCAAACTTAAGCATGCAACCTTGAAAAATGGGTTTTAGTGGGATAAGTGAAGATGATATAACCTAAAATACCCCTATATAAATTGTTTTTCTTACATATAAATATACTATGAAGAGGACCTCAAATTGATGTATTTCTCACCTTATGTAGGCTTATATGTGAACAATTATGTAATATGTTATATGTGATCACATGTACTAATATAGCTTATAAATTGAATAATAACACTTATGGGTTGCTCTTTGAATACTTTAGATCTTTAAGAAGACTGATTCTATGGTTGATTTGGAAATAGTAGAAAATAGGGTATAAGAACTTAATTATGAAAATGATTGGGTGAGCATGATAGGTGTTTGTTTGGTAATTACTAGATGATAATGAATGACCTTTTATTTTATATTCATACCACACCTTTTGAAATGATATCATGGGGGGTTAATTTATAAATATATGTTGACACATACATGTTGAAATATTTTTGAGGCTCTAACACTAGCATAAGATCTATGACAATAGCATCAATGCTAGTGTCCTAGTTAGGATGGTAGTGTATAGGATGAAAGAAATTTTATGAAGGTATTTAACTACTAGAATAGAATATAAATCATGTTTTATGTATACTATGGGATATAATTAGTCTACGTAATAATAATATTAGGGTTAGATTATTAGATAATAATTTAGGTACAATGAGATGGTAAATGTGAGTCTTTTGGCTATGGGAAGGTCATGAACTGAAGGGTTGAGCTATGAGTGATATTTGTCAAGTGTACAAGACTATTTTATCACATATAATAATATTTTAGTTTCTACATTCTGCCCCCTCCAAAAAACAAATATAGTAATGTATAAGGATGCAATTATTAGTTTAAAAGAAATAAACATATACCTTCATGGTACAACACACCTTATATTTTCTTGAGCCCTATTTTATTTGTTTGCTTGTGTTTTACCTACAACCAAGAGTAGGTTCTAATTTAATTAGTACATATAATTTGAAAGTGAATAATTGAAATTCTTGAAAGTAAAGAGACCAAGAAAGGAATATGCATGTGTGTCAATGCAACCATGTTTGTCCTTGGTAGTTTTCTTTGGTAATGATTCTTCTTTGCTAAATAATTTAAGAAATAGGTTCATAATCCAACCTTATAAATATGAAGAGGATAATTGGAAGGTGATTAAGCCCCAAATCTATTGCAAGGGTGAGTTTATCCAAGGCCATCAAAATCATTGAATATTGTTTTCACAACTCAAGTGTATATATAATCTATCCAATATTACCAAATCAAAATTGTGTAATCATATAAACCTAAAAATGGAATTAATTCTAATTTCGTTAAGGTTATTGAGTCTCAACCACACTACCCAAGGGAACCAACTTTTTCATATAGATAAATCTTAGTTGATGCATCTTGGTAAGATCAGTGCATAAATGTGTACATGAAATGACTATGTACATGTGATGAATGGAAAATCCATAAATCATTCACACACAAAAAAATATATATATATATTTTCATATAAAATGTGAGGAAAGAAATCAAACAACTTTTCTTATTAGAAGAAAAAAATATAATACTACAATAACATGGTTATTTAACCACAAAGAATAATTAACCCTAATTATTTCAAGTTGGTGCCACAATCTACACTAATGGATCTATATTTTATAACCTATCATTTTTTTTGACACTAATAACTCCCCTTTTTGGGTGCCCAAACACCCAATTCTCCCTTTTCCAATCCAAGAAGATTTTTATTAGAAATTTAAATTTTGAAAGTTGTCCCTTTTCATGCCCAAGAAATTTCTTATTTGAATTTTGAATTTTAAAATTCAGATAAAATAAATTCGAGGAGCCATAAATTTTGAACTAGGAATCTAATTAATGAGCCATTAAATGCATAATCTTGTGAGGTGTTATATGACATATCGGTTCTAGGTCATGAAATGACCATTTTTGACCCCTCTAAAATGTCATTTAAAGGTCCAAAACTTAAGTTGAATATTTTTAGCAAGAATTTTTAACCTAACACTTTAATAACTCACTATCTACAATGATCATGATCTAATTCTTTCATCAAAGGCTGTATTTTACAATTTCAAAGATTTTTGTAAAATTTCATGTCCATAGATGCACAAATACAAACTTATTAAAAATGGTATGTTACTATTTTTAGCCTTCAAAAACATTTGATTGTCCTAAACCATTAGAAACTTCAACATATTCTCTGACTAAACTAAGAAGCCTACAAAAACAAAATTCAAAGCAACATAATTAATGTGTGTGTGTGTGTGTGTGTGTGTGTGTGTGTGTGTGTGTGTGTGTGTGTGTGTGTGTGTGTGTGTGTGTGTGTGTGTGTGTGTGTGTGTGTGTAGGGTGATGCAACATTTCCATTACACCTTAGATGATCCTACATATACAATTTATTTTATGTATTTAAAATTCCCTATGCACCTATAATGTGTCTCATTCTAAAGTATCTATGAAAATGGAACCTCTACTCTATAAATTATATATAATATCTATCACAAATATCAAAAATTTAGTCTAAAATATGCAAAATCGATGTCAAATCCAAATTCTAAGCCAAGTGTATATATGAACTGTGTAAGTTGTATGAAAATTTTCTAATTGTTTATACATGGACTAATGTCTCTATGACATGCATCCACTAATATCCCCCCTATTTTGAGGTGATGTGAATGTAATTTCGTAATCACCTTATATAGAAAGGATAAGATAACCTTATTTTATCTATATTAATAATGTAGTAATGATGAATATGTTGTTTTCATGTCTAAGTATATGTATCAATGAATCTCAAAGTATTGAAACATAACAAGTTATAATATGCATGATATGGATCATGAAAACATCTAGGAGTAACAACCACAATCTCAACAATCAATCAAGCACACACATAAGAACAATGTATGTCATGTAAAAGAGGTATAAGGAAATCAAAAAATAAACATGTTAAAAAATTTTAAACTCAAGGGTATGGCATGATTAATGTATGTTTACTCAAGGAGAGGACATGTTCAATGTTTTCACACCATATAAAAAACGCTCATGGGCATTATCGACAAAAAATAAGTAACATGTTCAAATGTTACAAAACTAAGATAAGGTACCAAATAATAAATACACTCATTTAATCCATGTCACAATATGAATAGGTGAAATATAATAAACTATCATAATCATATTGTACTAGTCCTTGCATACATGTGATAGCAAAATGTCTTGTAGCATGGCATATCTAGCACAATGTGTAAGATGTAAGAATAAATATAGACATGTGTAAGCATTAGTATTTAAGCTTAACATGATAATGTAAAGTGATCATTAAAAAAATAACACATGTATAAATCATTATCAATATAAGTATATTCCCCCAATGTAGTGTGTCACATAGGTAGAGGAAAGGTCCAACATCTGTAGGCTCATGTATCATAGATCTAGTGTATGCCTATATCACATTCAAATATTTCTGAAACATATGTGTGTATATAAAGGGATATTATATTATATCTACTAAAATAAAGTAAACAACATATTAAAAATATAATAAACATGTAAATTCTAAGTATTTTTTCTTTATTTGAATTTTTTATATTTTATTAATTGTTTGTTTTTTATATTTTTTTGAAAGTTTAAATTTAGGAATGAGAAGGCTAGCTAGTGATCCCATCTAAGTGATGCTCATAGTTTGATTTATACTTAGTATGGGGTAAAATAAATTGGTTGTAATGTCAAGGATCATGTATATGTGGCAAATCTAGGTCTAAAGATTATATAATACTCTACCTATGCCTCATAAGACTTTGTGTCATGAAGTAGAAATAGAATTTATAGTGGTTCATGGAACCCATTTCTTAGTTGTTATGTTGATATTTTGGTGTCAATATAATTTGTGGGTCTTTTTACCCTTTCTAAAACATGTTGTTTTTTCTTCAACAACTAAAAGGACATATAGGTATAGATGATGGCTCTATGGAGTTTAATATGTATATTTGATGCATTTTATCTATAGTTTGGGTCAACTAGGAAAGCGTATTTCCTTTTGGTTCCCATTTTCTTCATGATTAACATAAATATTTTTTATATTTAATTATCTTAGAATTGACTTATCATTTTATAGTGGTTGCTCATATTGAATAACCTAAAATTATTATTACCTTATTGATATGAATAAACTTGAGACATATATGCACTATGGAGGGAATTCCTTGGAGCTTATGAATCCAAGATAATTATAGTAATTTATCAAAGACTCATGTATATGGTATAGCTAAAAAAAAATTGGTCACATGTGTTGGACCAACCTAGAAATATAAATCAATTTTACAAAAAAAATGTTCATTCCCATTGAATGCTCTAACTATCTTGGCTGAAGGGTGTAAATCATCATATGTATATCCAAAATATGTGGTACATACATTATAAATAAAAACATTTTCATTCATAACATTGTGTATAGGTTGATGATCGGTATGTTCTCTAAAAAATAATGAGTGAAGATCTCAATCATCATCCACAATTTCACTGTCATCAAATGTAATAGGAATTTGAACCATAGGAAGTGTCTCACATGTAAGTGTGAAAATAATCCCATTTATTGGGTTCCCATAGTGTGGTGGAGTATGATTTGAATTATATTCCATTTTTTATTCTATTGCTTCATTAGAATGATCTTGTAATGGATTTTTGAATATTTTCTAGTTTTGATGGTCACCATGTTGTGATCATGATTCTTTTATCCAATCATAAAATGTGATCCTTTCACTATCAATGAGGTCATATATCTTGTGCTTCATCTTGTAACATATGCTTGTAAAATTCAAATCACATTATTAATAGTCATAATAAACATTTATATCTTATCTTTTTAGTAGAGTTCAACTTATATCAGCCTTTATGAGAAGAGGGAGAGATATGAGATGACACTCCATTAGCCTCTTAAGGATCAAAGTTAGATACTAGGTAATTATTTAAACTATCTATTATGTTCATTGGATAATATGAGTTGATTAGGTTATTTTGAAACTATATTCACTATTATTTTTGTTTCCTTCTAGCCTATGGAGGTTTTACCTTATAGCTTAGTTTTATATGAAACTTGGTATTTGATTAGTTTATGTGTTGGATACGTACTTAATCTTGTTCAATGTAATAAATTTAATTGATTAATCTCATATGATATGGAATAATTCATCAAAATATTTAAGATTATTTAATAAAATAGACTCATGTAGTGAGGCAAGCAAACTTTTCTAAAATATATCTTAAAGCTCTTTATCTACCATTTGATTTATCATTTTGGCCAACATTATCTTGTACCTCAAAACATATTCATTGATTGTTTCATTGGTTCCTTGTTTTATCTTTGAAATCCATGAATATGATGTATTTTAAATAATGTTAATAGATAAATGTGCTAAAAAATGATCCAATATAGGTTGAAATTATTTCACTGCATAGTCCTTCAAGATTCTTGGAAATATTTTTTTGCAAAAGTTTATTAGTGGAAGCATAATCAAGACATACTACATAGAAATATCAGATATGTTTCTCAAGGTCACCCTTGCAATCATAAAGTGTGAACTTGGGTGATAAAAATTGGTTTTCAAAGGGTGAAAGTATATATTAGGTACAAGAGTATTATATGATACATCTATTGAATCAATAAAATGAATTGATTTTGAATATTTTTGCTCAATATTTGTAACCTTGTCTTCCAAAGTTTAAATAATTTGAGGAGATTTGTGCAATAGATGCATTAAGATTTTATATTTGGGAAGTCACTAAAGGGGATACAAGAACTTATTATTTTTTTTTATGAATTGAAATTGGTAATTTAGTTAGAACATTGATTATTACCATGCACGATGTATCAATATATTTTTTTTATTTAAGGAACAATGGATTGAAGACATATCACATACCCCTACTAGAAGTAGGAATCAATGGTGTGCTCTAGGGGAGGGATGATAGGATTACATTTATACTAATAACATTGAAATATTCATCATTACTATATGTGGATGCATTTGACTTAACATATTTATTGATTTAATCTCATGTGACATTAAAAAATGCATCAATTACTTCATGATTTATATTTAGATGATGAATTAATGCTTAACTTTCTTAAAATTCAAAACTATCATTATTGTTAACATTTTCCATTTCTTATAAATGAAGAATAAATATACCAATAGTAATGGAAAAAAATAAATTTTTAAAATAAATTTACAACAATGTAAAAAATCTAGAAGGAAAATTAGGATATTCACAAAGAGACATAGAGGTTATGTTCACCAAATGTTTCATTCACAATGTATTTTTATACAAACACCCTATATAAATAAAACCTTAAATGCATCAATGTAAGACTTAGATCTAGGAAATATAAAATAGTATTGAAAACTAATTCATTCAAGCACTACAATAAATATTAAAAATAACTATGAAAATAAGGGTTAAAAGAGAGCATATATTTTTATTTTGTTATGTTCTAGATTATCACTATTGCACAACTTCATCTTAGTACTAAAATTCAAATATGTGTTCTATTTTTTTAGGTTTTTTACATTTTTTCCTACCTAGAAACTATTGTCAAACTTTGGACACTATTATCAATGTTAGTCTCCTCATCTTGACATTTTTGTCTAGTATGAATTATAGGTCCTTATCTATAATGACCAATTACACCTATTAGTTATCACTATCTCCTTGCATATTTTCAACTTAGATCACAAAATAGGTTTTGGATATCAATATTTTTCTCAAAACCCTAGCTCCTCTAACTCAGATATATCATCTTGAAAATGGCATTTTGTGGGCTTAGGTGAATTTAATTTGACCTCAAAAACCCCTATATCAATGAGTGTTGCTTAATTATCCATCTACACTAAAGGATACTTCAAACTAATGTATTTATCCCCATTATGTGGGATCGTGTCTGAATAATTATGAAATATGCTATATGTGAATGCATGTATTGATCTAGCATGTAAATAGATAAATATTACTTGTTAGCTGATATTTGAAGGCTTCATATTTGTAAGAAGACTACTACTATGATTTATTTGTAGATATGAAAGATTAATATATTATAAGTTAGTGGTGAAAATTATTAAGTGTGGGATTTATAGGTATTTTCTTGGTAATTTATAGATTATAATAAATGACTTTTTAAAATATTTATACCACACCTTTTGAACTAATCTCACACAATGGTTAATTAAGAAAAATAAGTTGAATCATACATGTTGAAATATTTTCAAATATATATGTTTGTAAGGCTTAAATACTAGCATCATATTTGGGACACTAACATCAATTCTAATGTCCTAGTATGGATGGTAATGTCTGGGAGGATAGAAATTTGTTGAAGATATGTAACTAGTAGAGTATGATATAGATTAGTTTTTTGTAGACTATGGGCTACATGTGATTTGGGTAATCAAAATATCAAGATTAAAATAAATGACAATTATTTAGTCATAGTGAGAAGTAAAATTTGACCCTATTGGTAGTGGGAAGGTCATGAATTGAAGGGTTGAGTAATGATTAATATTACTATCTACATTTTCCACCCCTTTAATTTAGTAATACATAAGGATGAAATTATGAGTTTAATGAAATAAATCTATACCATGGTGTGTATAACACACCTTATATTTGGTTTATCCCTATTCTAATTTATTGTTTGTGTATTACCTATAAACAAGAGCATGTTATAGCGTAATTAGTGCATATAATCTAAAAATTGAATAATTGAAAAACTTGGAAGTAAAGAGAGCAAAGAAGGAATACACATGTGTTGATGTAGCCATGTTTCCCCTTAGTAATTTACTTTGGTGATTATGCCTCCTTATTGAATCATTAGAGAGAGAGAGAGGTTCACATCTAAACGTTCAATATGTGAAGATGAAATTTTAGGGTGATCATGGCCCCAATATGGTGTAATGCCAAGTTGTGCCAAGGCCATTAAGAGTATTGAATCACAATCACACAACTCAAGTGTAAAAATAATCTATCCAATCTAGTCAATCTCACCAAGGTCAAATTATGTAACCATATCAACCTAAAAAAATGGAAGTAGTGCCTAGGACATCAAGGGTGTTGAGTCTCAATTGCATTATTAAAGGGATCCATCTTCTACAAATAGGTAAAGCTCAATTAGTGCATCTTGGTATGGTTGGTGCATACATATTTATATAATATGGATGTGTATCTATTTTTTGATGCATTTGCATGGCATATTCACCTCTAATGTGTATAAAGATAAATTATTTGTTAAAATTTAACCTCTACCCTATAAATTATGTATAATATATGTCACAAATTTAAAAATCTTTGTCCCAAATCTATGCAAAATGGTTCCAAGTGCATAATATTCTGATCTAAGTGTGTATTTTAACCATGTAAACTATATGAAATTCTTCCAATTTTTTCAATTGTGTGTGTATGGACTAATTTGTTTATGGCATGCCCTTATTGATATGCTTGAATTTTGAGGTGAGGTAAATGTAATATAGTGATCACCTTTTCTTAAAATGATAAGATAACCATATCTTATTTACATGAATCATGTATTAAAGAAGCTTATATAGGGGTAACATGTATAAAGATATGTTTAAATAAATATTATAGTACGCAATCATAACAATACCTAATATGAATGATATAGATCATGGTAATGTATAGGAGTAAAAATCATAAGCTCAACAAATAATTAAACACACACACACACACACACACACACACACACACACACACACACACACACACACACACACACAATGTCACATAAAAGGGATCTTTAAAACAAGACCAAAAATAGGGTCATGTTCAAATGTTACTCTCTCAAAGGGAGGTCTTGGTTAAAAAACTTGTCAAGGAAAAAATATGGGGATTTCAGTCAAAAACATGGGAACAAAGTCCCTCTCCTATTATTATGTGGAGCTCCCTTTATTGAAAACAAACAAGCTAAATATATATATATATATATTTACATCAAAAATAATGTTGATAATGGGGTTCATAATTTTAACTAAAAAATATAGAAAGGTGGTGTAAATGAGAAATGAAGGGTAAAATGGTGAGGATAAAAAGGAGAAATGAAATGAGTAAGGGAGAATGGGAATATTCTATCTAGTTAAACATAGAAAAGTTTCTATAATATCCTTAGGAAATAATCATGGAAGCCTTTATCATTTAAAAGAGTGTTGAAAGACATATCTTAAATGTATGAATAAAATGCATACACCAAGTATATTGGATAACTAAAAATAAAAATACAACCACCCTATATTATCCTATAAAATGAAATATCAAATTTATTTTCATTCTTACCAAGTCCTCTCAATCATGAAAATTTTAAATATAGATTCAAATGAACTTTGACACTATTTATTTACATTTTTTATTATCTAACAATAGAATCTAAAAAATTTAAAGGATAAAAATCAAAATTGAATAACATACACATATATTTCATTCACTAAAATGTATTTTCAGCACAAAGTCAATCAAATTCCTTTTGTATTGATTCTTCATATAGTGGTATACATAAAAACAATTCCTTTGATCTTTCCAAAATTTCTTTTCATCTCAAAAATTCCTTATAAATGACTCAAAATCTCTTATTTATAGCTTACAATGTGGTGGCAAAATCACTTTAACAAAAATACATAACCTAAAAGTTACAAAAGGAAATTGAAAATTTTGCATAACTTAAAAGTTGTAAAAATGACTTGGAAAATTGCATGACTTAAAACCTTTAAAAATGCTATTACGAAAATGTGAAACTTAAAAATTATGAAAAATACATTGATAAGTTATAATCTTAAGATATAATGAATCCTAATTGTGTTCCAATCACTATCCTCATCAAGGATGACTTGAACTTCCTTCTACTTACTTTATTGTTATTTTTTTTTTGTATTCATCAAAATTTTGCATAGTTTCTTTTACTTTGTCTTCATCAAGGCTCTTTGAATGTATGAAATAAATTTACGCATCAAAATGAATATTGATCATTTTGTGTGAAAATTTATAAGTTTCTTTAGATATTGATCAAGCTTGTAAATAGAAGTTTGATATTTGAAAAAAATCTGAACTGATATATAGTAGAATGTTGATTTGGGAATTATTTCTTTTTATAAGAATTTATTGAATTCATCCATGATTTATTTTTCTAGAAGAACTCTCCCTTTATCTTATATAAATGTAGAATCTCATTAATTCATTCATGTATATAATTTAATGTGTCATCTACTATTGACCAATATTATATTAATTTCTTCAAACATTCTTTAATAATATAGACCTAGAATTTATTATCACCTAGGAATTCTATGAGATCTACACTATCTTCTTGTTTCAAGACTCATTCTATGATAAGATATTATGAATCTGAGTTAGATAAGTCCTCCAATTTTGGTAATAATTGATTCCATTTTCCATCTTCAAATTCATATGTATACTCAACTTTTTATGTATAAGAGGGACATGCCACTAATTGTTGTTGATTCTCTTTCATTGGTAGAAGGAAACTTGACTTCACATTAACTCCATATCTCTCAAGCCATTTGAGTGTTTTCACCAATACTACTTGAGTTCTACTATAAAAGGATGTATGTTTAACTCAGTTCCAATCAATCCATGAAAGTGGATTTGATTCAATATCTTATTCTTCATTGATAGTATCTATAACATCTTCATCATCTTTGACTATATTTTAAATTTATTCATTCTTGAATTTAATGACCTAATATAGAATGAATTGAGAATATTATAAAACTCTAACTTTCTTTTCATCATCTTAATACTTCCAAAAGTCTTCAAAATGAAGGACATACTAATAAGTAGAATTCATATCATTCTCAATTAGATGTATGATGTTAAATGAAGATCTATTAAGAAATGAACAAATAGTAACTCAAGTTATTTCACCATCAATAACTTTTGCTTTAGTTAATTAACACAAGTGTATCTTCTAATTGGGATTGGTAAGTGTATTCTTGTCTCATGTTTGCTAGATAAAAATTTGTGAGCTTAAACAAGTTATCATACAAGCTCCATCAATGCCCACTTATCATCTACATATCTTAGGATCATGTAAGGAGATATTTAACATCCACATAATCTAAAATATGATAATTTTGTAAATTATATGAACCAAGCTCCTCACCTTGTTATGTCAGTAGAGGCTTTAATGGATAATTTGACATTATATGGATTAGATTCAAACATTTGAACAACATATTTCAAGAAAGCATCATTGACTCTAAGTAAGTGAAGTAAGATTTATTTTGATGTAATTTAAGGATATAAATCATTAATTTTAGATGAATACATGTCCACAATTGTATTTAATCTACTATATATTATTTGACATGCAACCACATATACTAGATATGATGTCATGCATAATTTCAATGTTATGGTCATTTTTTATAGTTGTTTATGAATGAAGTCACTAATCAATTCACCCTAATTTATATAATTTTAATTTTCATTAATTATCAAAATTTACCTATACATCCATGGCTAAAATTATGTGGTATTAGGATTACTAACAACATTATTCAATAGTGTAATGATATCATTGATTTCATTAGTGAATTGAAAACTTGAGATAATGTTTAAAAACATTGATGTTGAAATCTTTGGATTCAATAATTATTTTTTTACCATTTTAGAACAATTTATTATGTTTAAATCCCATAATTATTGAGTTGAAATTGGTTAAGGTCAACATATAACTCATGATCAATAAATTTGATCATGTCATCAATGTATTCCAAATGATATGCAAAGAACATATTCTCTTTTTGAATCTTTAACTTCTCTTATCTATTTGTCTTAATAAGTTTTCATCTTAAATAAAAAATTAGGGTATTATATTCATGTTAGGAAGGATGAAACTTGAGGAAGACCACTATCCTGATTGCTCTAAACCCAATTTATCTTATGATTTGTTTTAATCTTCTACCAAAACTTTGTGAGATTAATATGCCCCAAGTTTGTATCTGCAATCTTTTCAATGTTATATTCCACATTTAAATGAAGAAAAACCCCATGAAACTGATAATTCAAATCTCCCTTCTTATTTATAGTTAATAAGATGTGATATTTTGAGAAAACTATTTTTTTTAGGAAGGAGACAAAGTTTAGATACATGTTTATCAAAAACGCATAAATTGTGAAGTGTCATGAAACTTGTCATAAATATGGATGTTGATGTACAAGGCTTAGATTCTAATAGTGTGTTAATCAAGTGTCAAAAATATAAAGTATGATTTACAATGATCAGACTTCCATCATGTGTTGATAAGATGTCAACAACTTGAGGTATGCTTTGCACACCTCAAAAAACCAAGGAGTGTTAATCACAACTCAAATTCTAACTAAGTGTCCTATAAGGATTGAAAATTTGTTGTATGATTTAAAACACTTAAAATCATGAGAGATGTTGTGTAGAACTATGATCTCACTAGGTGTAATGCAATGCTTGGAATTATGATGAAGATTGATAAATGATTTAATTCTAAAGTGTGATTAGCAGTGGTGGAATTCATATGAAGACTGAATAATGATAGAATTCTAAAAATATTGATATGCAAGTATCAAGATACTGAGTAATGAAAACTAATTTGAGATGTCTCTAATTTAGTTATATTCAATCATTGAAAAATGTTATAGTTTTGTATGGAATGTAAGTCCTATTAAATAAATAAACATGTCATGAAAACCCTTGGGTTTGTAGACTAAAAATATGAGAATAGATTGAGAAAACACCATGGTTGAACTACTCTAATCACCTGTAAGGTAAAAGGGTGAAAATGGGAAGGGAAAAAAAATGTAAATGGAATGAGGACAAATGAGCAGCAAGAGTGGTAATAGGGAGGTCAAAAATTTATCATGCATAAGAAGTTATGACCATAAATTTCAAGTGTTGCAACAAAAATTAAGACTTAGGTTTTATAGAGTGAAATGTATACATCAAAATTCCACATATGTGCACGTAGGGATTCATAATCATGTTAGGTGATTTACATGGCTTGGGTTCTTCTAAGAGGTAAAACAAAGTTAAAAAATCTAAGGCATGAAATGGAAGGGTCAGAAACCTAAAACTTGTTAGGCAGGGGTAAAAAAATTGACATGCGTATTGAGGGATCTTGGATCCTTCTTGGGGTTTTTACAAGGGTTAGAAACCTGAGACTTGTGAAACATGTGTTAAGAACCTGGTAAGGCATAAAGACTTAGTTTTTTTTTTTTTTTTTTTTTAAATTATGAATATTCCCAATATCAATTTATGGACCTTAAGTTTGTTATGAACATGTTAAAATTTCAAAAAGACATTTAAAATGATTGAATTAACCAATTTTCATTGATTTCAATCACTTTTACTTAGGGGGACCAAATTTTCCTTCATGTTTAATTTTTTCAAATGTCTGTACACTAAATAAATAACACTTAGTTTGACTATGGCCAAAAAATAAGGAACATGTTCAAATGTTTTGTAATCAACACAAGGTATAAAATGAGAAGTAAACTTAGGTAAGCCATGTAATAAGATGAATAAGTGAAATATAATCAACCAACATAATCATTTCATACTCATTCCTACATACAAATGTTCCATAGCATAGCATATCTAGCATATTATGTAAGATGTAAGCATGATTATAGACATGTGTAAGCTTTAGTATATAAGTTCAACATGATAATGTAAAGTGATCATAAAATAATGTAACCTTTATTAATCATAATCAATGAAACATATGCTCCTATGTAGTGTGTCACATGGGAGGAGTAAAGGCCAAACATATGTATGTTAATGTGTCATGTATCTAGTGTATGCATGTATCAAAATCAATTTCCCATGAAATATAAATGTTCATAGAAAATAAATTATATGATATATACTAACATAAATTAAACAACATATATGAAAAATATAGTATGTGTATATGGAATATTTTTGTACTTTTGATTTTTTAGTGTGTAAGAGTAATATAACTAGTCCCATAAGTCCTTACACTTAAGAGGTATAGGGATGTCTGGTGGCTTGGATTTACAAAATTGTTTATAATGAATAATTTCCCTTTATTTGATATCTTCTATTAATTTTCTACCAAAATTTATTTCTATAGGTCTATCATCATACACATCATGCAAAATTTGAATCTCTTTGTATTAAAATTGAAAAATGAGGCACATATTGGTAGTGTCCATTTTTGCCTTCATATTGGTCAACCACTACTACCCAAAATGAAAGGTCAAATGTGATGATTTATGCATTACCCATATGGGGTTATTAACCACATTTGGTCCACATGTGGTGTGCAATTTAATGTACCCAATATATTATTGAAATAATGGATAGTGTTGTAACTCACATATACCATGTCCTATATGTCATAAATTTAAAATGCTAAAAATTATGTCCCAATTGTTTAGATCAATATTAAAATGATCATAATAATCCCCATAAATATTTTAAATAATAGTCAGATCTTATTGTTTTGGGTATTTTCAAGTATGCCCCATTATAATTTTGAATTTGGATTTTTTTGAAATCAAAGGTCTTTATTGTTGTTCTTTCATAATCTATATACATCCTTCATTTTGGTACTTTTAAATTTGTTTTTATAGTGACTCATAATGATTTAGTATAATGTCATATTGTTTGATAATAATAAAAATATGGTGATCATTTTGTATTTGTTAACATAGAGGTAAAGCTATCATCTTATGATCAAGTAATATATAAATTATTATGTGCAGAGCATATTTTTGTACCATAATCCATAAAATCTATTTTGATGACATATGTGAGGATTACACATAATTAACATGGTGTATCTACATTTTTACCTTTTAAATTTGACTTAAATATTTTAACCAAGAGGGATGCATTGTATAAAAATCATTCACATGTTCATTAGTTATCTTTGTCTTGTCTTTATATTTATTTGATTTTGTATCCTCATGTGATGTATTTATATTATATATACCAAGTCTCATTAGTTTGAATATATTATGTGAAAGATGCTCAAGTAGGTCAAAACTAAGTGTGTGTAACTATTCATCTATCATATCAATAGGAATATAATCATTACTATCATAATAATTTAAAACCTTGTCATCTTGTCATTCAAAATTTTACAATAAAGGAAGCTCTAATGTTTGATTTTATTATTGTATACTTTTCATTAGTTCCTTTTGAAATGGATTTTGATCAGTTTCTTTGAAATTTTGTTAATTTATTTATTCCTTATGTGTATTGGTGTGCATCTATATGTTAGTGCCTTATGATCATCTGGAGATAAATGATTTACTGATTTTTATTCACCCATCTCATAAGTTGATATATGATTAAATAGAATGATTTGTGTGGGTGGTACCAATTGATAAATGCATTTTGTGTTTTAATATAAGATTTATTATAAATAATAATATTATTATTTCATACCAATAGGAAATATCTACAAACATGTATTTATACAAATATTAATGCAAAAAAATGTACTTATATAATAGGGTAGGCATTATCTTATCGTGTTGAAAAAGCTATGAAACCTCAGAGATAAGCATATTACAAATGAACTATAGAAAGCTAAACTAATAAAACTCATTTAATAATTATAACTACCATGAGTAATAAAACATTACTCAATTACATTTATTTTAAATAGTTGATTAATCACCCCTTAGGCTAAACCTAATATCCCCCCCCCTTTAATTCAACATTATCTCAAGTGAAAAAGAGAGTGATTATTTAAATGCCTTGAATATTTTTCATGCAAGTAATTTAGTGAAAACATATACGCATTGTTGATCTATCAGGCAATACTGAAGTTGGATGTTGTTATTCAGAACATGTTCATAAATGAAATGAACTTGCACCTCAGTGTGTTTAGTATGTTCATGAAATACTAGATTGTGAATAAGATTCATTGCTCCTTCATTATCTACATGAAGAATTATTGATTAATTATATGATAATCCAAATCCTTCAAGTATACATCTAATCCAAATTTCTTCACAAAAAACTCCTCTTATGGCATGATATTATAATTCTATGGAGGCTCTCAAATCACAAGTTTGATTCTTACTCCCCCTTAAGATTGGTCCAGATCCCAAAAAGAATACAAATCCTAAGGTAAATTTAATGTCATCAATGTTCCCTACATGATCTGAATTTGAATATCCCATTAAGAAAAATTATCATTATTCTTGTACTCTAGACCAAAATTCATGGTTCTTCTAATGTATCTTAATATTCACTTTGATGTTTTCCAGTGAGAGACTTTAGGCTCTTGCAAGAACCAAGATAAACAACTAATATTATAGATAATAACTAGCCTAGTATAATTCAAGTAAATAAGAGTCCCTATCAACTACTGATATTGAGTTGCATTTACTTGTGGTGATGGATCTACTTGAGACAGCTAAAGTTTTATCTCCATAGGTGTGGTAATTGGTTTACTATCCATCATGTGAAACTTCTCAAGAATTATTATGGCATATTTGAGCTAAAATATAAATATGTGATTTTCTCTCTACCAAAATTCTAAACCAAGATAATAATGCATAATCTTGAGATATGTCCTATTGAATGATCAATTTAGATATTTCTTTGTTGAATCAATCATCTTCATTGAACTTCTAGTGATGACTAGATCATCAACATAAACAACCACAATAACCATCTCCCCCCTTGAATTTTTAAGGTAGAGATTTAGATCATATGGAGCTCTTTTGAATCCATGTTTTAAGATATGCTCATAAATTTTGATGTACCATGCCCTAGGAACCTGTTTAAGACCATACGGTAATTTGACAAGTCTACAAACTGTATATTATTTTCTTAGTTTGAAAAAACCTTATGGTTGAGTCATGTAGACTTCTTCCTATAAGTCTCTATTAAGAAAGACATTTTTTACATCTATTTAATGGATTTCTAGTCAAATTATGTAATTAGAGAAAAAATAATATTGATTGTTTTGATCGTAGTTGTGGGATCAAATGTCTCTTCATACTCAATGACTTATTTTTAAGCATATCCCTTTACTTGTGCTTGTCGATGCTACCACTACTTTTTAATTCATCTTGAAAATCCATTTGCATCTGATTGGCCTCTTCCTTGGTGGAAGATCTACAAGCTACCATGTTTTATTCTTCATTAGTGAATTATATTCTACATTCATGGCATATTTCTAAGGTTTAGATTGTAGGTGATATTGAACTATAGAGGGATCAACATATTTAGTAATTATACTCATTATATCTAAATTAACTTCTCCTCAAACCATATTTAAGTATTTGGTCTAGTGGTGGATGTATCTAGAACACCATTCAGTTTAGCATTTCTTAGTGTACTGATATACCACTTAGACATACATTGAGTAGTTCCCATGGGTGGTGGAGATAGGCCATTATTCCCATCATCATTATCATCTTTTGTTAGATTTCCATCTTCTACATTTTCTATGGGATTGATTGGTTTACTAGATGAGATTGTAGAAGGAACTTCTACTTCTTGCTTCTTAAAGAGCTCAACATCCCTTCTAGTGTATACTTTTCTAGTTTTTGGATCATGAGTCTATAGGCAAGTGATTATTCACTATACCTTAATAACACATAATTTTTGGCTTTCATATCAAGTTTAATTTTTTCTAATTTGGAAATGTTCATACTTTTTTGGCATCCAAAAACTAAAAGATGTGATATAGATGGATTTTTCCCTAACTAGGATTCATATGGATTTATTCCATCAAGAGATGCAGTGGGAACCTTATTGATTAGATATACAATAGTTTTGAATTCTATCCTAAATGTCTTTATCAATCTTGAATCATGTAACATACATTTCACCATTTCCATGATAGTATAATTCCTTTATTTAAAAAATACATTTTATTGTGGTGTATATGGAGGTGCCATTTAATGAGGAATGTTGTTTTCTTGTAAAAACTATTTAAACTCACTACTAGTGATCCCCCTAATGATCTGAGTGGAGGGTTTTCATTCTTTGAATAGATTTTTTTTCAACAACCACTTTAAATTTCATGAAATTTTCAATGACTTGACTCTTTATTTTCATATAGTAGACCCATATTTTTATATAATAATAATCAATAAAGATCATGAAGTACTTAAACCTAGCATGACTAGGTGCCATTAGTCTACATAGATCACTATGCACTAGATCAAGTTTTCCATGGGCTCAATCTGTACTTTTTTGAAATGGAGTTGTATGTTATTTTCTTGCTAAGCAATCTTGACATTTGTCTGTACCCTTTTTAAGAAGTGTCAATCTTCTTACCATGTTGTAGTAAGGAGTGTGTCTATATATTGAAACTAATGTGACCAAATCTTTGGTGCCACAATTATGTTGAGTATATGCCCTTTGATATGAGTGCCCACTTATTTTATAAATGAAATCAATATAAAAAATATATTTCACATTGGATGATCATGAAATAAGTTTTAATTTTTTGTAGTTAACTCTAATCAAAAATATTTTATTTCTACCTTTACAGTCAAAGTCAATCTTCAAATTTTGGTCTAAGAGTTGATTGACTAATAACAATTTTTTAGGTAAATCAAATATATAGAAAATGTCTATGATTTTACTGTTTTGTGTGTCTAGGGGTAGGAAATGTTTTCAATGCCTTGAACATTATATTAAGTATCATTACCTAAAGAAATATGATTTTTGTTGGGTGTGTCCTTCAAAGTGAAAAACCAATCTTTTATACCTATCATGTGTTAGGTTGCACCTGAATTAACATACCAGATGTTACTTTGTGATTTGGATTCTTTATGGAGATTAGTAGAATATAGGAAGTCTTTGACTTCATCATTATGTTCTTGTTCAACAATGTTACATTATTACTTTGTTTTCTTCTCCCGAATTCCTTTTTTTTATCTTTGTGGTTTACTTTGAGATGAAGGGGATGATTTTTGGGTAGTGGTATTTTGGCCACTAGAAGATCCATTATGAAATGCATTATACTAGTAATATTTTAACTCATGTCCCTTGCAACCATAAATTAGACATTATTTTTATGATTTACCCCTAGTTGATTTTATCTAGGATTTTGTTTTGAAGATGGATTTGAAGACTTGATGGGTTTATTACCTTTCTCTAAAGTGAGAACATGTCATTCTACTTCTTCTTGAATACTAAAAGACTCTTATTATTTCAACATATTTACAAATTTTTTAAAATTTAGTTTTTAATCTATGACAATTAAGCTATTTATAAAAATATTGTATATGGGTGGCAGAGTTCTTAAGATAATGGGTGCCAAAGAGTCATCTAAAATTATTTCACACTAGGATTTTAGTGACACCCTTAGTGTTGCAACACATATAACAAAGGCCTTAACCTTTTCATATGATCTCAATTTTAGAAAGTGAAGTTTTCTATATAGGTGTAGAATAGTGTTCTTAGTTTTGGCCTCATATAATGTTTGTGGCTTATCCAAAGCTTCCATTATAGCTTTGGCTTCATATATGTGTGGTTTTACTTCATCTGATACCCTGAACAATATGATCCATTTCACCTTATGATTAGATTCATCATATTTACATTATTGGTCAATGTATGTTGCATGTCAGGTTTAGGTTCCATCTAAAATGGGCCAAATTTATTCAAATTCTAGTTGAGTTATTATATTTTTATTCCAAGATAAGTAATTATCACTTTTGAGTAACTGAGAATCTGAAAAAAATAATTTTAGAGCCTATACAACCATTATTAAGATTGCATGAGATGAATTGGTTCCTTATCACTCTAGGTATACAGGTTTTCCTTTATATATACCATTAGACTAATATATAAGACCTTTATGTATACATTCCCTTCCTATATATCTATTGGTACATGGAATAAGATTTCCCTTTCTATATATCCATCAAGTACATGAAAGAGGCTTCAACATACCTGAAAGAATCTGATATGTGGTACGTAAATAGTACTGAAAAAGGTTCATCCAGTTAGTATCACTTGATTAGATGGAATTCCTCATATTTTCACATAAATTTTATATATACTTGGAAATTCCACCTCTAGTATTTATGCCTTTCAATTGTAATGAATGGGTAAATGAAGGAAAGGCTTATGAGTGTATGTGCCTTATTTCTTCCTAAAGATTTTATATGGTTGATGCCCAAATATCATTGTTGTAGATGTGTTAGGATATGTATGATGTATCTCAATTGAGATGGATTCACCCATGAACATGAGTTATAGGCATCACTTACACTGAACATCGTGAATGAGTTTTAAAAAACTCATGATTATGTGCACTTTTTACAATAAATAAATTTATAATTTCTTGGAATATGTAATACAATATGGAAAAGATTTTTTACAATGCATAATTTTTATTTTTGGGCATTTTTTTAATTTCCCTTTAAAAAAATATTTTTGTTTCCAAATTTAGTGAAATATCTAAGTTTGGGGGTTTCACTAAACTTTCTATTTTGAGGGATTTGATCTTTGCACCTTTTTATAAATGAAAGTTTGGATAAAAGTATAACTTGCCAATTGGTTTATAGGTGGTTTTGAGATATTTTATCAACTAATTTCACTTTAATTTTGTAAAAAAAGGATAAATAGATTTTAAAAACACACCTTATGAATCAGATTTACCTTGGATCTCCTCTGTTGACAATTTTTTCAACTTTCTTTACTCCACATTACTCTCCATTTGCTCCACATGGAAACCTAAATTATAGGCCAATTTGTAGTACCCAAACAGTTATATAACACATTTCAAAAATATACATCAGGCTTATATGTGGAATTAGATGAATCAAAGAATCTTAGATAGGCCTCAATTTTGATAAATCACTTTTGTATGACCTATAATAGAGAAAAACTAACTTGTTGGTCAATCTATTGTTGAAAACTACTCAATTTCCTTTTAGGATCCCAAAATGTTGTAGAATACATGTACAAGTGTAATTAAAAAATTGAGATGATTCATATTTAATAAAGGATCAATCTTCAAAAATCATATTTCAAAAGTGTGGAATGTACAACTCATACTAATAGAAAACTGATCGGCTATAGAGATTGGCAAAGGACAAATTACAAGCATCTAAAGGATGGTACGACCTAATACAAAATTTTACATCCTAATTTTAGAATTTATTCAAAGGATTGATAGAATTATCCAAAATATTTTTGGTCCAAATTATGTTTTTATCAAAATATATGAAGAAAATTTGATCCACTGCAACTTGCAGATTTTTTGATAGTAAAGAACTAAGAAGTAGTTTTGTCTCCAAAAACCTATATGGCCTCATCCAAATGAGAGTAGATGATTATGGAAAATGAATTAAATATTAATTTATCACCTCCAATTTTAATTACCTTCATATGACTTGTACATGGTTCATACTAATTAAAATCATATAGAAAACTACAAAAAAATAGGTTTGCAACAAATTTGCAAGTGCACTATAATTATTTTAGCAAAGTCAGACTCTAAAAAAATATGATTCTCCTTTTTAAAGCTCATTCAAAAAAAAAATTAGTACATGGGATTTTCTCAGATTCATCATAGGTTCAAAACATCCAGCTATTATACCAGATATTATGGAGAAAAAATATTATTATTTAATACTAATGGGAAATGTTTACAAGTAGGTATTTATACAAATATTAATGCTAAAAATATTTCCTATATAGTAGGGTAGGCATTATATTATCTCATTTAAAAAGCTATGAAACCTCAAAGATAAGCATATTATAAATGAACTATAAATTTTTTGAATAAACAAACTAATTTAATAATCCTAACTACCATGAGTAATAAAATATTAATCAATTACATTTATTTTAAATGGTGTATTAATCACCCCTTAGGCTAAACCTAATAACTTTAAGGGGTCATCATCTAAATACATGGTCCATATTGTCCCACTATATATTAATTTAACACATTGATGTAATACAGATGGGATAACTTCCATTATATGTATCCAAGGTTTACCAAAGAGTAAATTATAATGCAATGATTAAGACATTACTTGGAATGTAGCTTTTATTGTTTTAGGTCCCAATGTTACACCTAATGTTATTTGGCTAGTTAGTGGGCTACATGAATTATCAAATCATTTACTATGGATGTCTAATTTTTTTTAAATATCATTTTTTATACCCATTATTTTTAATAATTTTATGTTATAAATGTTTAGACTTGATCCATTGTTAATTAACACTCTTTTTATTCCTTTATTTTTAATATTGACTTGTATAAATAAATCTTGATCCTAATTAATTACATCCTTGGAGAGAAACTCTTTTTGGTCAAAAGTGATGAGATTTTCATTATGTTTTAGATCTTTTAAAATATATACAAAATAAGTTGGATCTATGTCACTTGGTACTTGGGTTTCACACAAAGCTTTATATCATATATCCTTATAAATGGGTAATTGTTTTAAAAGCTCAAGGATTGAGATATTAAAATGTGTATTTATAAATTGTTTTAAAATGTCATATCCCTTAGATTTTATTACTAGCTTAGGATTAATAGGAACTTATTGTATGAAAACATGTGGCTAAGTGATGTAGAAACATCCAAGGTGAAGACAAATATTTCATCAACCAAAAATATTTTAGCTTAGGTTTTATTTTGGTTTCTGCTTGTGGCATTATTTTATTGAGCTTGTTAACCTCTAATAATGATGTTTCAAAATTATTAGTTACTACGAATAAAGTGTAAATATTTTTTGTTTATTTCTATCAGTCTACATGAAATTTTAAGACATGGGCATTTTTTATAAATTATTCTCAAACTATGATGAGAATCATATGTTTAATTGTTTTAATATCATAGCATATGACACTTAAAACATCCATACTAAATTTTAGATCATTTAGAGTCACCAGAGAGGCATACCAACTATTACATGGGCAAGAGGTTTCATTAATTTTAGACTCACTATATAAATAATTAGATGATGAAACTTTTTGGGATCATATAACTTGACACTTAAAACCTTTGCATAAAATTTTAGATCATTTGGAATACTGTAGAGACATAATAACTATTACATTACCATAAGGTTTCCTTACTTGTGGAAGCACTATGGTAATAATTAGATGATATAATTTTATAGGTTCATATAATGTGACACCTAAAACATATTTACCAAGTTTCATACTATTTTAGGTTACCAAATAAATTTTGTGGTTATTTTTGTTAAGTTATGCTTGTGTCACTTAGTATATGGTTCATGATCTTATGAAAGAGATGATGAAACATTTAGGTCACCAAATTTGGATAGGCTATATAAGTTTTAGTATAAAATATATTTTAAAATTTTCATATCAATTAGATAAGTGGAAAAAAAATATGATAGTTTTGGTAACTATCATTTAACCATAGAATGCATCTATCTAATTTGTATAAGGTTCATGACCTTACAGAAGATTTATATTAATAATTTGGTTACCAATTTTTTTGGGTTTATATAAAATTAATTTATCATTATATTTTTAAAATTTTGTATTAATTATATAAACAAGGTTAAATTATTATAACTTTTGGTGACTGTCAATCAACTTACAAACATCATCTCTATAGTCTACAACACTTGGCAAGTTGTTTTTATCCTGCAGTGACCTAAGGTCAGATTTAGATCTTAATTTTTTTAGATTTTATATATAATGTAGTGTATAATATTTGGTCCAAATTTAATATCAATTTAATTAATTTTAGTAAATATATGGTGGTTTTTCGTAACTCTTTTCCAGCCTGAAATGTCACCTAACAATTTCTGATAAATATTGATAGTTAGGTATTAATATGGAAAAATGAAGGCCACCTAAATCTTGTAGGTTTTTATAATGTCATGGAAGTTTAATAATCATGACATAAATATATGTATCTTATATTAATACTCTACTTTAGTTAGTTAAGTTAGTTTATGAAAGGGGGCAAGCTATGTGGAGTAGAGGGAGAGTAGAAGAGCATAGAATAGAGTGTGTTTTGTTTTTCACATTTTATTTTGGAAAATAAGAATGTATGGAAGAGTGATGTAATGTAAATGATACAACTAGTTTATTTATTTAATTAATGACAATCCAAAATTTTTAATTATTATTTTTTATGGATGTATTGTCTATATTTATATCTTTATCTGAGTGAATATATAAGTATCACATAATTAGAGGTTGTTCATAGGTGGATACCTTATCCATGATTGCATAATTTGATATTAGATCCATATTTTTTATTTATAGGATAAGTTTGATTTAATAATACTCTACCTTATTCTATTATAAATCTATGAAAGATAATTTTGCATTGTGGGAGAGATGGTACACAAAGAAAACATTTTTAAAAGAGGAAGATGACCAAGAGAACCTTGAGTTATAGAGTTGGTTGAGATAATGAGAGGAATGGAAGAAAGGTTATATGAAATGGAAAGATCACAAATAATAGGATCTCATGGTGGAGATGTGAGTGAGGATGAATAATATTAAACTCAAGATATTGGTACAAAGGACATGGACAATGAAGCTGAAACCATATTTCTTAGAACTATGGCAAGGCATGGTAGTAAAACAGAATGGAAACACCTTGGTATAATGGGAATTTAAATATTGAGAATATTTTGGATTGGATAATATAGATGGATAATTATTTTGACTATGATTCTATGGAACAACATAATAAGGTCAAATTTTCTTGTAAAAATTTGAATAGCCATGCTTATTTATTGTGGGATCATGTGCACATTGAGAGACAAATGGAAGGTAAGAATAAGATAAAAATATTTAGATAGGATGGTGAAAATGATTAAGGCCAAAATTTTTCCTTATGGATATCAAAATATTATGTTTATAAAAATATATAATTTGATATAAAAAGAGATTAACATCAAAGAATACACTAAGGATTTTTACAAACTCACTATAATGGCTGGACATGTAGAGGATTATCATAAGGTGGAAAGATATGTGAATGGAATGTGTTTTTACATATAATATGAAATTAGTTTTTTGAACTTAAAAACCATAGAATAAGCCTATTGATGTGCCTTGAAGGTAGAAGAAAAGATAACAAGGAATAATAAAGTGAATTTTAGAGGTAGAGGAAGGTCTTCAAGAAGATAAGAAAAAAAATGGTAGAAAAGGTCAACACAATAATGTTGGATAGGTGAGAAATTAAAAAATTATAAATCATGACACAAAGGAATAAACACTCCTAGAGGAAGAGTTTTCTATGGATGAGGTAGAATTGGAGGTTTTTGAGGTAAGTGTTTTCGATGTAATAAATATATTGGTCATAAAGAGAAAGATTATCCAAAAAACCCTAAAAATAAAAGTAAGAGAAATGAAGGGAAATCTAATAAAACCTTTATATATGAGGAGAGTGTTGGGTCTCTCTTACATACAAAAGATCCAAAATAAAGAGGGGCTTTGTTGATGAATAAATTGCTAGTGAAACTAGCCAAGGAGGTGAATGAACTATCACAAAGAAAAAGTTTGTTCCAAACTATCTATAAATATGGAGTTAAGGTTGAAAAGTTGTGATTAATAAAAATAGCACAGATAATTTAGTTTTTAAATAGATTATGGAAAAACTTGGGTTGAATTGATTGACACATCTTAAACCATACAAGGTTTCTTGGTTGCTTAAGGGGCACGAGGTGCTAGTGAATAAGCAATGTGGTGAAATTTTAGATTGGTTTGTATAATAATGATGTCTTATGTGATATAATTCCCATAGATGTATGTCATGCATTATTGGGTAGTCCATGAAAATTTAATAATATTTCATGTATGACAAAAGAGCAAACACCTACACCATTATGATGGATGGCAAGAGAATCACATTGATTGCATTGAATGATAAAGGAGATGAGGTGGAGATCAGATCCAAAGTGATGTTGGTATCTAGTAAATAATTTTTAAAGGTGTCTAAGGAGGAATAAATGGGATTTTACCTAATTTTAAAGCTTTTGCAAGTTGTGACAGCCACTACGGTAAGTGACTTACCTATTGAAATTCACTATATGTTGAATGATTATGTTGATATTGTGACAAGTGAATTACTAGATGGACTACCACCTGTAAGGAGTATTATTCATCATATAGATATAGTGCCAGTATTAAGTTTTCCTAAAAATTTAGCCTATAGGTTGACTTTAATGAAGAATGAGGAGATTAAAATAGGTGCATGAGTTATTGATGAAGGGGTTAATTCAATGAATTTTGAGCTCATGTGCAGTTATAGTTGTGTTGGCCCCAAAGAAAGGTGGATAGTGGAGAATGTGTATAGATTCATGTGTAATAAATAAGATCATTATTAATTACAAATTTAAATTACCAATAATGGATGACTTAATATAATGTTTGAGTAGATCAAGGTACTTCACTAAAATATATTTAAAGGAAAAATATCATCAAATCTACATAAGAGGAGGTGATGAATGGAAGATTGAATTCAAAAAAAAAATGAGTTATATGAGTGATTGGTTTTG